>PVKS010029464.1:0-25330 GCA_004027875.1 Aplodontia rufa | reverse complement strand
TCATTTCCAGGAAAATGGCTGGAACTTGAAAACATTAACTGATATATGTCAACTTCATATAGTTAAAGGTCATATGCTTTCTCTCTTGTGGAAGCTAGAAAGAAAAAAGGAAAAGAAATGCGGGGGTGTCATGAAAATCAAAGGAGATCAGTAGAGGAAAGGAACCAGAATGAGGAAGGAGGACAGAGAAAGGGAAATACTTGGGAATGGCATTGGCTAAATTATACTGTTATATTGCGTGCATTTTTTAATATATAACAAGAAATCTCACTGTTATACATGTCAGTACCTAATGCATCAGTGAAGATATGGGGAAAGAAAAAGGCAGGGTTAGAAAGGGGCCTTCACACTGTCTCAGTTTCGGGGAAGGCCTGTGCCCTGTAACAATGTTACACCATGTTTTCACAACTGCAGCAACCAGTATTATTTATTGAGCATTTATATGTACCATGTTAGGTCTCCGCACTTTGCATTCATTAACTCACATTAATTCACAAGTATGCCACGAGTTGGATGGAATTATTGTCCTGAGAAATCTCTACTAAGTAGAGCAATTAAAAGCTGCGTTTGTCTTCTTCCCCATAGACTTAACTATCATAGCACTATTCTAGGAGTGTGTAGGACTACAGGTTCTAAATCATTTTAACCTTTGTGATATCATTTGATCTGTTCTTCAGCACACCAAAGTAAATATCACCATGTTCTATCATTCAGATGATGGAATTCAAGGTCCAAAAGACTATACTTTCTCAAAGTATGGTTGCCAGATTTAGGGGGCAAACAGAGGACACCCAGTTAAAAGTGAATTTCAGAAAATAAAAAATATTTGGGACATTTACACTAAAAAGTATTGTTGCTTATCTGAAATTGAATCAGTAATCTGAAATTGATGATAATTACCAAATATTTTAGTGTAAGTATGTCCCAATCATTATTTATTATTTGAAATTCAAATTTAAATGCATATCCTATATTTATATGACAACCTTATCCTAAAGTCACACTACTAGTGTGAGACAATTTTGGGACTGTAAGGTTTTCTCCCCTAAGCCCAGGGCTTTTTCCACCACATCAGAGTAAGAGACCGAAACTCTCGACCTAGATTTACAAGGGACTATTGAGAACTTCCTTTAATCAGAAACTCAAATAGTCATGTAAGCCAATACCTTTCATCTTAGCTAAATTAACCTTATAGCACATTTAAATCTCAGCCCACACATGCTGGATAGAGATTTTTCTTTTACTAGTTCCTGAGAAATCACACTTTTTTTTGGTAGGGGCAGTATGGGGGATTGAACCCAGGGTGCTATACTATTGAGCTATATCCCCAGTCATATCCACCCTATAGATACAGGGTCTCACTAAGTGGCTGAGAATGGCCTTGAAATTATAATCCTCCTGCCTCATCCTCTTTATCACTGGGATTACAGGAATGTGCCAGAGCCCTGCTGAGAAAGCACATTTCCTTTCAGTTTCTGACAAGGAACTTTATTGATTCTTTGGGATCGTTTCCCCTGTCTCTCAAAGTTTGGACTTTCTAAAACAAAATCCAGGAATATTCCCATACTTAGACCTATCATACTCCCTTCCCTGGTGTAAGAAGCACAGCACCAAATAACTGCTTGAATGCATAAGAATAAGAAGGAAATTCAGAGAGGGAAAAATAAAAATTCCATTAGTATCTTAGAATATTCTCCTGCCACAACAGAATAATCATGCTTTTGCAAACGAAATGTTGAAATGTTAGAGCATCTCTGTTTAACATACTGCTGTCTACAATTCTGCAATTACAATTAATATAATCATCCTACACACTGTGGCCAGACCAATTTCCCAAAGGCAGGCTCATCAAATTACTTCTTAGCTCAAATCCCTCTAAAGTCTCCCTACTGTCTCCAGGATATAGTTTAGCTTCTTCGGTTTGGCACTTGGGGGTGTCCACAATCTGCCATTCTGTTTCCAGCTCCCTCTTCCATGATTCCACAACATGGACAGTCCCACGAAACTGTCCTGCCCACAAAGCCTTCCTTCCTCCCTGTGACCCTCCAAAATTGCCAAACTCTTGCCATAACTGTTGAGTTCATGTCCCACCGTCCCTCAATCAAGCCAGCCTATACCAACCCATATCAGTGCACAGCAACCATTTCCTCCTCCAAGCACTCTACTCTGTCCATTCAGGAAGTGGCCACTGCTATTTAAAACATGAAAACATCACATGTGCAAACAGCACATAGGTTAACTAATATGTCTGTGTTTCTTTGCTTGGTGTTGGAGTTGTACCACCTCTGTGGAATAATGCTGTTTATGTCATAATGACAGATGGCTGGTCAGTCCCTGGGTCAAAGGAAAGCAAGATAGCAAAGGCTTTATTAAATACACTTTGGCAGAGGCTGGAGCAGTGGCTCAGCAGTTATGGGTCCTGCCCAGCATGCGCAAGTACATGAGTTCAAACCCTAGCACCACCTACTCAATGCAGTCTCGGAGCAATGAAAGCCACGTGAAAAACTAAATAAAATTGCTTCTCTCTCTCTCTCTCACTGTCCCTCTCTCTTTAAAAAAAAATGCACTTTGGCAGAAAAATAAGAGGCCACTGAGCTACAAGAGATATCAAAGTTAATTTTAAGAGTGAAAAGGTGAAAACCAACCAAACTGATACGTTCCTCCAGCGTATATGCAGGAAATACCTTCCACCTCACCCCACCCACCCCAAAAGTGTCCACCTGTTGCAATGAAAGATGATACTCTTCACTCCATCCAATGTGTGAAGTCCCCTGCCACAGGCAGGAAGGAATGGAAGGAAGGCCCCCAGAACTGTGAACAAAACAGACTGAGACAGGGACTCAGGGGCACATCAGAATGCTACCTGCCTGGGAGTTTTGGGAGGGAGCTACTTGGGATGGCATCAAGGACCTGGATTTTCTAGGCTGGAGCAGTTGCTCAGTGGTTAGAGCATCTGCCTGGCATGGGCAAGGACCCAGATTCAAACCCTAGCACCACATACACAACTAAGTAGAGGAAAAATAAAAACCAGATGAAAAAAATTAAATTTATTCTCTCTTAAAAAAAAAAAAGAAAACAAAGACCTGGATTGTGTAAACTGAATTTCTTGTGCCTCTAGTACCTTCTTCACTTATAGTCTATGTTTGCTCTTGAAATTTGGAAAAGTCCTCTTAGAAATGCCAGTTTTCCAAGCTCTGTGGAAGGGAACAAAAGGAAAGGGTTTGAGTCCACTCACAGAACTGAGTTTTCAAAGCTTAACCCCCTACCCTAGGAGCCAGACTCACTGATGGCAGCAGCCAGTGCTCTAAGGGGAACCAAAGTCACAGGTCCTTGGTCCCAACACACATCCTCATCTGTCAGGTCTCCTCAGCCCTACAGGAGCAATCGCTGCACACCCCACCCATGGGAGCACCATCAGTTCTCCCAGCACCCCCAACTCTACTGAAAATAGCACCAGGGTGTGGGACTGTAAACATGGGCCTTCCCAAAAGTCCCAGTCCCATGTGCAAATATATCTGACCTTCCCACCATTCTCACCCTCTTGCGGCCCCCCGAGCTTGCCACTGCCTGTCATTCTTTATTGAGAATCAATCTACTCATCCAAAAAAGAGCCAAATGTGAATGAAAGGCTAAAACTCGGTGCTGTCTTTGGGACTCAGGCTTGAGAGCCTGTGGGGAGGTCTGACATTCCTAGTGGCTTTAAGACACCACTGGTGTCACTGGCTGAGCAATTTCCTAGTGGCAGGAGAAAGAAGGCATCCTCACAGCCACGGAGGCCTGAGTGAGTGCTGGGCAGGCCATTCCTGGGGCAGCCCAGGTCACAGAGCTCTTCTTCAGGAGATCCAAGTCTTGACTACTATTCCAAAAATAGGACTTAAAAGCCAGAGGGCTCCCAAGTGGAGTGGAGATTTAATTTAGATAGAGCATGCAGAAAGAAGCATGAAATTGGAACTGACAGCCCATAAAGGGCCAGGATATTTCTTCCAATACATGGCCCAGACTCTAAATGAGAGAAAGTGATTCTCCACCATATCAGATTATTGAAGTCACTCATCAGCATCCCTAACAACGGTGCTCACTGCCACACCGCTGTTACCTCCACTGTAACCAAGAGCCTGATTCTAGGTTGCAGGTGAGTAGACAAGAGCTGTGGGGCCAAGAAAACCCTGGGTAGGATCCTCTTGCTGTGAGGACCCTCTGCACCAATATCCTTCCTTCAAATTGGCTTGTTGATTGGGTCATGAGCATAGCTGGATAGACCCAACTTCTTCATGAAATCTGTCTGAAATGGATGTCACTTCATCTGGGGCAGCTGACCCTCCACTTCCCCTCTTGTCCCACTTATTTTATTTTATTGCATTCCTTACAATGTATGTTGTGCTCATAAGGTATGTTCACTCCTGGTATTAATAAAAGCAACATTTATTGTCACTGTGTTGCAAACCCAATCCCAAGCACTTTAGATGAATTATCTAATATTCACTCTGTGAAGTAGGTAATATATTTATTCCCTGTTTAAAGATGATACATGTAAAGTTTAGGGACTTTGAGTACAGAGCTGGGACTTAAGCCCCCAGTGTGTGGTTTTTCAGTCAAGCTCTGGTGCTAAACATCTCTCCAGACTATCCACAGAGACAAGGATGCTGCGGTTCATTCATCCATTCAACAAATATTCAATGAAAAATTACTAGAGACTATGCTAATCTATTCTAAGGGTTAGGAATACAGACAAGGTTGTTATTTGTAAGAAGCTAACAATCTGGAGGCGAAAAAACAGAAAAGAAACAAGTAACCAAATAAATAAAAAAGATACATCAGCTAATGATAACTACTAAGATCGCAATAAGACAAGCAGACAGACATGGTGGTTAGAGAGGGACCAGGTGCCAGTGTGCATAGCTTCAGTTTGGAGGACTGGGGCAGACCTTTCCTAAGAGGTAGCATTTGAGCTGAGATCTGTAGGGTGATAAGGGAGCAAGCAACTGTGTGAAGATCTAGGGAAAGAGAGTCCCAGGCTGGCTTCCAAGAGCTGCTCAGGAAGAAGAAGGCTCGTGTGGCTGGAGCAAGGAAGGAGAGATTTTACCTGACCCTGGCTGGGATTTTCAGCGCAGCAGTGAGCAGCACTGTCTCCTTCATTGCTGCATCCGCAGCCTTGGTGATGTGTCCAAGGCTTGTGCTAATAGTCACTGAATGCAATGTCTCTTGCATGAAGGAATGAAAAAGTAAACGATGTAGCTTTCAGCTCTAGGAAAGAAGATAAGAAGAGTGTGCCCTGCAGCAAACCGAGACCCTGACACTGAGCCAAGGGCCAGAGTTCTGCCTGCACCTCGTTCTGTGAGAGCCTGACTGGGCAGCCAGGACTCCACCGACACTGCACAACCAGGAACTGCTTGCTGATCAGAGACCATCATGATGCTGCATGTCTGCAACGCAAGCAGTGGGTGGCCATGCGCAGGGTGTGTGGGGTATGTGTGTGTGTGTGTGTGTGTGTGTGTGTGCGTTGCCCCTACTCACCATCTGCACAGCAACTTCCTTGCTTGGCTGAATACATGAACCTCTTCAGTCTCTGAAGGATAAAACACACAGCACAAGAGAGGAGGCCACCTCCCGGTGGACTGCAGTCCTCATCTACAGACTCTTGCTAGTTGCTTCCAGGGAACCCAGGTACAAGCAGGGAGGCAAGTTGGCAAAGAATCACACCAGCCTTCCCAAGGATGATGGATGATGGGTTTAAAGCCAGTATATACCTAACATGGTTAGCTCAGTTCATGTTTTGCCCTCCCTCATGCTGCCTATCATAGCAGAGGAAAACACTTTGCTGACTATCTCCAAGCCATGGATTCACCAGAGGAAGCAAGCAGGTGGGCCACTTTAAATAGCTGCCTGGAACATTCTGCTTCTACCAAGAATTCAATCAGCCTATCTAGATAATGCTTCTACCCCTCCAAGTGCCATAGTGAGAGACAAGGTCAAACAGGCAACGCCTGGGCTAGAAAGCAGCTCTATTCCAGGGTTGAAATATGCCCTCCCTGTCCCACATCTTTTCTATTTTTTTTCCTACCTTGCTCCCATGCCACCCTGCAGTGACCACACCACTGTTGCAAGACGTGGGTGAAGACAGACAGTGTGGCTTTGGAAGCAGATGTGCTTTTGAATTCCAGCCTTGCTACTGCTAACTGTGTGCCTCAGTGAGTTAACTTGTGAAATAAAAGACGCTCTGAGAAGATGGAAGCACACGAAGCACCAGGCCACATCTGCCATCTACTCAGCACTCATCCCTCTCCTTCCCATCCTTCTCCCCCAACCAACGGCCCTGTGGACCCTGGGCAGCACAGAAGGAAGACACAAATTATTCCTTATGAACATGTTCACTTCCAACAGTAATTTTATGTTTCCCTTCCCAGTGGTGTTTGTGTTCCAAAGCGCCAGGGGCAATCCACAGTAAAGTCCTCATTCAGGGATTTCAAGCCAGGTGGTCATATTGGCAGACAGTAAGAAAGGCCTTGCCCAAATGCCGCACAAGCAAACTTGGGCCACATGCGAGGCCACCTTGCCAGTACCCCCACTTCACCAAACTGCCGTTCATTCAAATAGAGAAGCTAATTGAGGGAAAGGCACATGAAGATTGGGAAGGACAAATATTAGACAAAGTGAACTTTTACTGACTCTTGGAGATAGATCAAAAATTCATTTACTTGGGAAATTAAGTCTATTCATACAGTTCTTCAGCCAGATTCACTTTCATGCTGACTTTAATAAATGCTGTGAATGCCCAGCCTGCTCTCAACAGTTAACAACCCAGAAAGTGTATTCTCTCCAGCTTCTCTGCTTTCATATCCCTCTTCTCTGTCTGGAAAGCTCTTATCGCCTCTTCAGCACCTGGAAAAATCCTATTCAATGAAGACCAAATCAAATGTCACTTCTTTGTAAAGCTTTTCAAAATCTTCTTTCTACCATCCAGCAAAATTAGTCACATAATTCTTTATCTCTTAGTGTTTTGTTCCTACCTTTGAGACAAGGTTCCCACAGCTGATTGACATGTGCTGTAGTTCAGTGGTTTGTGCTGCCTCTTACACCAGACCATGATCAATAGCCCTACTTCATCCACATTTGTATTTCTGCGGTCATGCACTGTGCCTGGCATACAGGTGCCCTCAGTCAAGTTGATGGAATTGAATTGATTAACTTGGGAGAGGTTCTGAATCAATCTCCCCAAGTCTCAGTTACCTCTTCTATTAAAAAAATGACAAAAACAGCCACAACAAAAATCATTGTCCCAATTTAATAATGTGTCAAATGCAAAATACTATCACGTACTCAGTGTAGACCTTTGTACGTAATTAGTTCATTGGGAGTTGGTTGAACTCATCTATTTAGTAAGATTATTTAGAAACTTTTCCCAGCGCATCCCAATAAACAACACAGGCAATGATCTTGATCTGTTGTTTAAAAGTCACTCAGTTTGGGGCTGGAAAGGTGGCTCAGTGGTATTGTGCTTGCCTGGCATGCACTAGGACGTGGGTTTGAACCGCAGCACCACGTATCCAAAAAAATGTCTGAGCAAAGAAGGCCACATGAAAAACTAAATAAAATTTATTCTCTCTTTCTCTCACTGTCCTTCTTTCTCTTTAAAAAAAAAAAGTCACTCAGTCTATTGTAATTTGTCATAGCAACCCAAATGAACTAAAACACTTCAGTGCCCTTGATTCATCATCCTCAACTCTTCATCTTATGGAGTTTGTGACTCAGAAGGAAAAAAAAAACAATTAACTATGCCAGAAAATTTTTAAAATGAAAATTTTAAAGAAAGTCAAATAGAGTATTGGTAGAGAAAGTTACTTGGGTTAAGGGAGGTGATGTGTAAGCTGTTTCATCCACATGACCAGAAGTAACCTTATATGAAGATCTGGGAAAAGAACATTTTAGACTCTGCAATTTCAAGTACAAAGACCCTGAAACAGGTATAAGATTGAAGTACTGAAGAGAAAAATGAGGCAAGTGTGATGGCAATGTTTGGACTTAGGGAAGATGGAGGAGACTAAGTGGCAGAAATAGGGGGTAGATTCTGTCAAGATTTAATGAACCAAGATAAAGAGCTCATAGTTGATTTGAAGTGCAATGGAAAATCATTTTGGGTGTTTTTTTTTTTAAGAGAGAGGGACAGTTGGAGAGAAAGAGAGGATCAATTTTATTTAGTTTTCACGTAGCTTTCGTTGCTCTGACACTTCGTTGTATGTGTGGTACTGAGGTTCAAACCCACATTCTCACACATGCCAGACAAGTGCCATAACTACAGCCACTGCTACAGCTCATTTTAGACATTCTTACTCAGGGCAGTGACAAGAATTTATTTATGTTTCTAAAAGTTTACTCTGACATAATGTGGAGAATGGCATTTGGGAGCAAGCATGGAACGAGGAGACCAATAGGGAGGATCCTGAAGTAGACTGTGAAGATGGTGACCTGACCTAGGCTGCAGGACATGGAGAAGAAAGCATTTGAAAATGTTTCAAAGACACAAGAGGACTTAGCAGTGGTGAAGGAGGGAAAGTAAGGAATTGAGGACAATGCAGAGCATCTCAGTCCATTTGGGACTGCTATAATGAATTACTATGAACTGAGTGAGCTATATACAATAGAAATTTATTTCTCACAATTCTGGAAGCTGGGAAGTCCAGGATTGAGGTTCTGGAAGATTCAGTGCTTGGTGAGAGCATTCTCTCGCACGCGGTTCCTTCTCACTGCTTTCGCACGTGATTGAAGGAGCAAAGCAGCTCTCCAGGGCCTCCTTATTCGGGCATTAATGCCATTAATCCAAAATATCATATCATACTTAATATGAAAATGTCCTGGTTACAATTCTTAAAATCACTCATTATGCAAAGAAATAGGAAGTCTTCAAACTATATGAAAAAAAGAAATTAGATATCAACTCTGAGATGATCTCACAGATTTTAAAGCAGTCATGATAAAAATGATTCAATAAACAAATACAAACCTGCTTGAAGTAAGTGAAAAAATAGGAAATAGAAACTATAAAGAACCAATGGAAATTTTAGAACTGAAAAATAAAATAACTGAAGCAAAAATCTCAGTGGCTGGGCAGGAGGAGGAAAAATGGGGGAAAACAGTGATATGAAAGAGACAAATACAAATGACTCAATCTGAAAAATACAGAGAAAATTGAAGAAAATGAACAGTCTCAAGGACCTGTTAGACTAAATTAATATGTTTGGAGTTTCAGAAGCAGTGGGAAAATATAGCAAGGCTGAAAAAATATTTTAAAAATATATAGCTCTATGGGCTGGAGCAGTGGCTCAGGGGTTAGAGCACTTGCCTGGCATGCATGAGGACCCAGGTTCAAACCCCAGCACCATATACACAACTAAGTGTCCGAGAAACAAAGGCCTGATGAAAAACTAAATAAAATTGATTCTCTCTTTCTCTTTCTCTCTTAAAAAAAATTAAATATATGGCTGGGAAATCCCCAAATTTGGGAAGAGACAAAGACCTACAAGTTCAAGAAGCTGAGCAACCCCAAACCATGATAAACCAAAAAGCAAAGCAAAATAAAACAAAACCATGCCACATCACATCACATCTTAAAAGCAGCCAGAAAAAAATGACAATTTACCTACAGGGAAAAAAATGACAGATTTCTTATCAGAAACTATGGAGGCCAGGGGTTGGGGATTTAGTTCAATGGCAGAGCGTTTGCCTAGCATGTGCAAGGCCCCAAGTTCGGTCCTCAGCCCTGAAAAAAAAAAAAAAAAAAAAAACTGTGGAGGCCAGAAGGAAGTAGCAAAATATTTTTTAGTCTTGAAAGAAAAAAACTGCCAACCAAGTATTCTATATATCCAATAAAAATGTTTTAGGAATGACATTATACAAACCTCAAGAAACATAAAAGAACTGAAATTATACAAGGAAAAAGAAAAGGCACAACTTACCAATATCAGGAATGAAGCAGACTATCACTACAGACTCTACATTAAAAGATAATAAAGGGATACTATAAAAATTCCACACACACTAATTTGACAACTAGATAATATTTTGAAGAAGGCCCAAAATCTTAAAAAATGAAAACTACTATACATCATTTCATATATGAAATAGGTAATTTAAATAGTCTTTCATATTTGGATTACAGACATGTGCCACCAGCCACCACACTTGACTCCCAATTCATTGTTGAAGACTGTACTACTCTGATATAAAAAAGATACTCCCTGAATTCTCAAAAAACTATGGATGAACCCACCATATGATCCTGTTATTCCTCCCCTGGGTAGTTTTCCAGTGGATTTAGAATCAGCACATTACAGTGACACAGCAATATCTATGTTCACAGCAGCTCAATTTACAATAGCTAGATTATGGAAACAACCCAGATGTCCCTACTGGATGAATGGATCCAAAAACTGTGGTACATATATACCATGGAGTTCTACTCACCAATTAGAAACAGTGATATTGCAGCCTTTGAAGGCAAATGGATGGCTATGGAAGAAATTATGCTGAGTAAAATCAGCATAACCCAGAGAACCAAGAGTTAATGTCTTCACTCATCTGTGCAGGATGGAGCTAGACCCTGGCCATTGAGAAAGGTCAATTCTCATGTTTTAAATCTGGAAAAGATGTAATGACCTACAACCTAAAGCATTTGTAGAGATTTATTGGGAAGGGGAGGTAGAGATAAGAGTGGGTAATTAGGGAGACTGTCTCTTGGGGGGTAAATCTAATATTCATAATTTATATATATTATATTTTTGCGTTAGAAGCATGTTTGATTATTCAACAAATAAATTTCTTTTTTTTTATTAGTTGAATATGGACTTACAATTGAGGGGGAATCATTATCAAACAATTTACATAGTTAGCCAAGGCTGATGCCATGTCATGGTTTCTCCCCTTGGTTTCCCCATGGTTCTATGTTTCCCCCAAAAGAACCCCTGTGTTAAATGGACTTCTCATGGAGGTCGGAGATCTCCTTCTCAGTTGATTCCCCCATACTCCCTCCTTCCAGTCTCCCAGGTATCCTTCCTAATCCCTCCCCACTCTTTGCCCCCTATGTCTCCAAGTATTCTAGGCAAGGATCCCTCTGTTTGTGTAAAAATTCATACATTTTGAGGTTATTATTAGCTTAGCCATCTAACATACTGTTTCCAGTTGTATTCTAGCTTCCACAAATGAGAGAAAACATTTGGCTCTTGAGTCTCTGAGATTGGGATACTTCACTTAGCATAATTTTTCCATCTTTATCCATTTGGCTTCAAAAGCCATAATATCATTTTCACTAATGGCCGAGTAGTATTCCATTGTATATATGTACCAAAGTTTTTTAATCCACTCGTCCAGTGTGGGGCATCTGGGCTGGTTCCATAGTCTAGCTATAGTAAATTGAGCTGCTACTAACACTGATGAAGCTGTATCTCTATAATATGCTGATTCTAACTCTTTTGGGAAAATATTCTTTTGAGCAAATCTAATATTCAGAACATATATATATATATATATAATATTTTTTGTTAGAAGCATGTTTGATTGTTCAACACATAAATTTCTTAATAAAAAAAAAATACTCCCTGCCCACCGGGAGCTGCTCAGGACACAACTGGTAGGACTCCCGTCTGGAGCAGCCTCTGCTCAGTACCCACCAGGGGAGGTTCCCTGCCTGGAGCAGCCCTGCCTACCTGATGCCCCACATTCCTGTTGGAGCCTGTTTTGAGTCCCACTGGAAAGCGCTCAGGACACAATCAGTATGACCCCCATCCAGAGCATCCCTGGCTCAGGACCAACCAGGGGAGGTTCCCTGCCCAGAGCAGCCCTGCCTATCTGACACTCTGTGTGCCTGTTGGGGCATATTTGAATCCTGCCAGAAGGTACTCAGAACACGACCAGTAAGACTCTTTTTCAGAGCAACCCCTGCTCAGTATCAAACAGGGATAGTTCCTCTCTTGGAGCAGCACTGCCTACCTGAAAATCCAGCAGTCCAGTAGGTTCAGATTTGCAACTTTAAGCCTGGAACCAAAAGATACAGCAACACAAGGACCCAGGCAGAAACAGCATCTGGAAGAAGGTGATCATCAAACAGTTGGTGGCTGATCTGACTCTTTGACTTGCAAGGAAAAACCACCTGAAGAACTGCCTACCTTCCACTCGGGAAATCTCAATTCAGAGATCCACAGGAAGCTCTTCAAAATGAAGAATCAAACAAGGAGAGATTCACCTCAAACCTAAAACTCCCATAAAAAGGATGCTACAGATAGGGGTCAAGATGAAAACCTTGAAAATATTATCAATGATCTGATTACTAAAAGAAACAATGAGCTAAAGGAAGATATAATGAAGGGAATAAGTGAGAAAACTCAAGAGATGAAGAACTGTTTTATCAAAGAAATAGACATACTCAAAAAGGAAGTAACAGAACTAAAATCTGCAGTGAATGACATGAAAGGAACCATGGAGAATTTAATAATAGACTAATTTCTATAGAAAACAGAACCTCAGCTGTTGAAGAAAGAACTTCTGACAATGAAGACAGGCTGAGCAAGCTAGAGCACATGGATGGCAAAAAAGAAAAAAAAAACCCATAGAACATGAACAGAATTTTTAAAATGTTTGGGATTAAATGAGAAGAAGCAATAGAAGAGTAATTGGTATCCAGAAAGAAATCAAAACACAAATGAATGGGATAAGGAACATTCTCAAGGAAATTGCTAAAGAAAATTTTGGCAATATAAAAATAGAGTCAGATATGCTCATCCAGGAAGCTTATAGGACACCCAATAGGCCTAATCAAATGAGAAGCTCACCAAGACACATCATATTCAAAATGCACAATAGGGAAATCAAGGAAAGAATATTGAAAGCAGCAAGGGAGAAACGCCAAGTCATATTCAGAGGCACCAATCAGAAACACATCTGACTTTTCAGTTCAGACTCTGGAAGTGAGAAGATCTTGGAAGGAGATCTTTCAGTGCCTGAATGAACACAATATGTGGCCAAAAATACTATACCCAGCAAAACTCAGCTTAAAATTTGAGGAGGAAATAAGAACTTTTCATAATAAGAACAAACTTGGAGCATTCATGAACAAAAAGCCAGCATTACAAAGAATTCTCAAAGATAAACTCCAGATACAAGTACAAGCTAATATTCCTCAAAACCCACAATCAGAGGAAATTCAATAAAAGTGCATGCTATCAACAGACAACTAAGACAGTACAGAATTTATTAACAAAACACAATGACTATGAACCACAACCACCTAACAATTCTAACACTAAATGTGAATGGTCTCAATGCAACAATCAAAAGACACAGACATGCACATTGGATCAAAAAACAAAATCCAACAATATGCTGCTTACAGGAAACCCACCTTACAGCCAGTGACACCCACAGATTAAAGGTGAAAGGATGAAAAAAAAATCTACCGGGCATATGGCCCAAGAAAACAAATGGAGTTGCAATTCTTATATCTGACAAAGGAGATTTCAAACATAAATTAATCAAAAGAGATGAAGAAGGCCACTACATCCTAGTAAAGGAAACAATACAATAGAAGGAAATACCCATAGTAAATATATACTCTCCAAACACCAATGCTCCCAACTATGTGGAAAAAATACTCCAACATATAAAACCACTTCTGGACTGCAACACAATAGTACTGGGAGACTTTAACACTCCTTTATCATCAATAGACAGATCATCAAAGCAAAGAAACAATAAAGAGATCTCCAGTCTAAATAACAGCATAAATCAAACAGACTTAACACACATCTACAGAATATTCCACCCCAAATTGGCAGAGTATACCTTCTCAGCAGTACATGGATCCTTCTCCAAAATAGATCATATACTAGTTCACAAAGGAAATTTCAGCAAATATAAAAAAGTAGGTATTATTCCAGGTATCCTACCAGACCATGATGCCATGACCCTAATAATTATTAGCAAAACCATGGCACAAAACACACATATATGTGGAGATTGAATAACACCCTATTAAATGAAGAATGGATCCAAGAAGACATGAGAACAGTAATTAAGGAATTCTTGGAAGAGAATGAGAATGAACACACAACATATCAAAACCTCTAGGATACATGAAAGCATTCTTTAAAAAGAGGAAAATTTATTGCACTGAGGGTCCACATTAAGAATCAGGAGAGATCCTTAACAAATAAGCTTATGCTCCAACTCAAATCTCTACAAAAGGAAGAACAGTCTAATCCAAAAGCCAGCAGAAGACAGGAAATAATTAAGATCAAAGCTGATATCAATGAAATTGAGAACAACAACAAAAAAAAAATAGAAAGAATCAACAAAACAAAGAGCTTGTTTTATGAGAAAATAAACACACAGACCCTGCATAATCTAACTAAAAGAGAGAATCAAAGCAAATCAACAAAATCACCAACAAAAAGGGGGTGATCACCACTGACCCCCTTGAAATCAAACAGATTATCAGAACATATTTTGAAAAACTATACTCCTCTAAATCAGATAATCTGAATGACATGGACAAATCTCTAGACACATACAACATCCCCAAATTGACAAAGGATGAAATTGAAATCCTAAACAGCCCAATAACAGGCACCAAAATCTATACAGCATTTAAAAGTCTTCCAAAGAAGAAAAGTTCAGAACCTGATGGATTCTCTGTAGAGTTATACCACACCTTTGAAGAAGAGCTAACACCTCTCCTTATTAAGCTAGTCCAAGAAATTGAAAAGGAAGGAACTTTCCCAAACACCTTTTATGAAGCAATCATAACTCTGATACCAAAATCCAACAAAGACATATTGAAAAAAGAAAACTACAGACCAATATACCTCATAAATATTGATGCAAAAATCCTTAACAAAGTTTCTTGCAACCGCATTCAAAAATACATCAAGAAAATAATTCATCATGATCAAGTGGGCTTCATTCCAGGTATGCAAGGCTGGTTCAACATAAGCAAATCAATAAACGTGATTCATCACTTAAACAGAACCATATGATCATCTCAATAGATGCAGAAAAGGCCTTTGATAAAATCCAGCACCTATTTATGCAAAAACTCTAGACAAAATAGGGATCAAAGGAACTTAACTTTGTAAGACTACATATACCAAACACTCAGCTAGCATAATACTAAGTGGAGAAAGGTTTAAAGCATTTCCAATGAACTCGGGAACAAGACAAGGCTGCCCTCTCTCACCACTTTTATTCAATAGAGTCCTCAAGACCCTGGCTGGAGCAATCAGGAAAGAGAAGGAAATCAAAGGGATAAGAATAGGAAGGGAGGAAGTCAAACTATCCCTTTTTGCTGATGACATGATGCTATATCTGAAAGATCCAAAAAACTCCACCAGAAAACTGCTGGAGCTAATAAACAGATTTGGCAAAGTAGCAGGCTACAAGATCAACACTCATAAATCAATAGCTTTCTTGTATGCCAACAATATTAGGGCAGAAGAAGAAATTAGGAAATCAGTCCCATTCACAACATCCTTTAAAAGAATAAAATACTTGGGAATTAATCTAACAAGAGAAGTTAAAGATCTCTACAAGGAAAATTATCGAACACTGAAAACAGAAATTGCAGAAGACCCAAGAAGATGGAAAGATGTTCCATGTTCTTGATTAGGCGGAATTAATATAATATAGTGACAAAAGCACTATACAGCTTCAATGCAATCCCCATCAGGATACCAAACTCATTCTTTCAGATATAGAAAATGCAATTCTCAATTTCGTATGGAACAACAAGAAACTCAAAATAGCTAAAATATCACTAAGCAAGAAAGATGAAACAGGTGATTTTGCAATACCAGATCTAAAATTATTCTATAGACCTGTAGTATTAAAAACAGCATGGTATTGATATCAAAATAGGAATGAAGATGAATGGAATAGAAGAGAAGACTCTGAGACAAACCCACAAATCTTTAAACATCTGATCTTTGACAAGGGGGTCAAAATATAACATGGAGGATTGACAGCCTATTCAACAAATGGTGCTGCACAAACTGGGCAGCCACTTGCAGAAAACTGAAATTAGATCCTTATCTCTCACCTTACACAAAAATCAAATCTAAATGGATCAAAGAATTAGGAATTAAACCAGCTACCATACAACTGCTAGAAGGAAAATTAGGACCAACACTCCAGCATATGGGAGATGGCAATGACTTCCTCAACAAGGATACTAAAGTAAAAGAATTACAGTCCAAAATCAATGAGTAGGATGCCATTAAACTAAAAAGTTTCTGTACAGCCAAGGAAATAGTCAAAACAGTCAAGAGACAACAGACAACCTACAGAAGGAGAGAGAATCATGGTCTGTGATCCCTCTGACACAGAACTAATATGCAGAATTTACAAAGAACTCAAAAAACTCAATAACAAGAACACAAACAATCCAAACAATAAATGGGCCAGAGAGCTAAACAGAAACTTCTCAACAGATGACATTGAGCAAGCCAATGAATACATGAGAAAGTGTTCTAAATCACTGGTAATCAGAGAAATGTAAATCAAAACTACATTAAGATTTCACCTCACTCCAGTCAGACTGGCAAAGATAAAGAATATAAACAATAACAAATGCTGGAGGGGTTATGGGAGATAGGAGCACTAGCACACTGTTGGTGGATTTGCAGACTGGTCCAGCCACTCTGGAAAGCAGTGTGGAGACTCTTCAAAAACTTAGGGTTGGATCCATCATATGACCCAGCATTCCCTCTTCTGGGTATTTTCCCAGAGGAGTTAGAATCAGAACATTACAGTGACACAGTAAAATCCATGTTCATAGCAGCTCAATTTACAATATCTAAATTATGGAACCAACTCAGATGCCCCTCACTGGTTGAATGGATCCAAAAGCTCTGGTATATACATACAATGGAGTTCTACTCAGCTATTAGAAACAATGACATTGCACCTATTGAAGGTAAATGGATGGCATTGGAAGAAATCATGCTAAGCAAAGTTAGCCAAACCCAGAGAGTCAAGGGCCGAATGGTGTCCCTCATTTGTGGAGGGCTGGACCTAAACCCAGGCTTGGGAGTAAGTTAGACAAATTCATGTATTAGATCCACAGAACAAAAATGCAATATATTAATACTTATGAGTTATAGTTGCAAGATACTTCATAAGATATTTGAACAAGCAATGCTGTATATACCTGTACAAAAACATAAATGTTTAATCCTATTGTCAAATATTTTGAAAAATAACAAGGGATGATAGGAAGGGAGGAGAAGGGGAAATGTTGGAATTGAGATAAAGCAAGGTACATTCCAAGCAGTTTCAAATGTCACTGTATATACTATAACTATATTTATAAAAGTGTTCTTCATAAGTATAAGAATTATGTCATTGTATTTGGGGTTTTAGGAATAATATAGGACCCAGAAGAAAGACAAGGGATCAGGAGATGGGAGTAGGGAGGTAGAGGGGTGTGGGAGGGGACATTGAACAAACTATATTGCTGATTTGTGTGCATCTAGCAATACATGACAACTAATCCCGTCATTATATGAAACTACAATGCACTAATAAAAAATAAATTGAAAAAAGAGACTCCCCCACAAAAAATAACAGACCAATATTCTTCATGAACATAGATACAAAAAAATCCTTTTTAAAAATCAGCAAATAGAAATATATAAAAGTGATTATAAAATGAATTATTCACCATGACCCAATGGGGTTTATTTCTGGAATGCAAGACTAGTTCAGCATCTGAAAATCAATGTAATCCTCCATAGTAACAGGCTAATTTTTAAAATCATATGATTACAACAATTATTACAGAAAAAGCATTTGAAAAGATTCAACATCATTTCTTAATTTAAAAAAAAAGTCTCAGAATGATAGAAAGAGGTCTCTCCTCAACTTCATAAAGAATTTCTGCAAGAAACTACAGCTAGCATTATACTCAAGAATGAATGTTTCCTCCCCATACAAGGCCTAGAGTGGTGACTCAGTGGTTAGGGCACTTGCCTGGCATGCAGAAGGACCCAGGTTCAAAACCCAGCTCCACAAACACAACTAAATTGGAGAAACAAAGGCCAGATGAAAAAAATAAATGCAGTTGATTCTTTCTCTCTCATCTCTCTCTCTCAAAAAAAAGACTGTATATAAAGCATAGATGTCCACCTGTCCACCACCCTCCCCACTCTTACTCAGCATAATGCTAGGAAATATGCACTAGAATTAACTCAAAATGGTTGACAGACTTGAATGTAAAACACAAAGCTTTTCAAACTGAAATTCAAAGAAAAAAAGAATGAAAAAGCCAAAATTTAGAACTGTGGAATAATTAAAAACAGGTATAATGTATACATATGGAATATAAGAAAAAAGAGAAAAGAACAGAGGAGATACTTGAAGCAATAATGACAGGGAATCTTCTACTGCATCTGGTGTCCCTAGCCCAGAGCCTCTCAGGGTTTTGCAATGTACAGTACCCTCTGCTAGGGTTGTGGTACTTAGTACCACAGACAGGGTAGCCTAAATAGCAGACAATTCTGGAGGTCAGAAGTCTGAGATCAAGGTTAATTTCTTCTTAATATCTCTTTCCACCATTTGCAGATATGTTTTCTGCCTGTGTCTTCAACAGCCTTCCCTTTGGGTTGACTCTCAATACTCTCATTTAAACCTCATTACTACTCTAAAGACTCCATCTCCAAATAAAACCATATTCTGAGGTCCTGGGGGTCAGGACTCCAATATATGAATCTGGGGAAAATAAAATTCATCCCATAACACCTTCATTATGCTCTTTCGGGCAAAATCGTTCTGTAACTCCTCCACCTTCATCTTTTCCAACGTTGTCTATTTTGTTTCCTAATGACCCATTTACTTTTT
Source organism: Aplodontia rufa (assembly GCA_004027875.1). Classification (NCBI taxonomy): domain Eukaryota; kingdom Metazoa; phylum Chordata; class Mammalia; order Rodentia; family Aplodontiidae; genus Aplodontia; species Aplodontia rufa. Next base: position 6,454 of record PVKS010029464.1, on the reverse strand, counting down.
GCTGTTTATGATTTGTTCTTTTCTAATCATTGACTGTTATTGTAATAGGATCTGAGGAGGAGAGAAATGAATGTGCTTAGTTCACCATCTTCTATTAAGATGTCTCTACCAGGGCTGGAGTGGTGGCTCAGCGGTTTCGGTGCTTGCCTAGCAAGCACGAGGACCTGGGTTCAAACCCCAGCACCACGTACACAGCTAAGTGTTGGAGCAACTAAGGCCATGTGAAAAACTAAATAAAGTTGTTTCTCTCTTTAAAAAAAAAAAAAAAAAAGATGTCTCTACCAATCCTTTTAAATGCCACCTCCTGCTCAGAAGTCCTCTTGCTGATATCAGACCACTCCTTTCTCCCAACTCCTAATTCATTTAACATTTATTTCATTTTTATCAGCCTTGAAATTTCAAGTATAGATTTTAAGTAATGATGGCTTTTTACATTTGTTTTATATCCTGAATGTCCAGAACCACATCATATTCATTATTTGACTGATAAAAATAAGTAACTTTATGAACTTATACAATCACCTTATATAATTCAAATTTAATGTTTGTTACTGTTTTGATGTGGTGGACCAATGAACACATTGCACCATGAAATTCACAACGCACCACCTTATTGTATAGAGCTGCTTATGGGAGTAAGCAGTGTACAATCTCATTATCCGTCCCAAAATGGAAAGCACAGTGCCATCTCCTGGATCAAAGCCTATAATGCAACCCTTTAAAAAGTCCAGCTCCAAACTAAATAAACAGCAGCGTCAGATCTATGAAAAGGAATTCTACATGAAATTGACCGCTTTCCTTATGACTTGTTCAAGGGGGATGTAGTTAATCCATGTTGATCACCATAGTGATGAAAATCTGAGTCCTGAACTCAGGTCATCTACAGCTAGTTAAGTTGACCTGTTAATAGGGTCTTCCAGGCTTGGATCAAAATTCTCTGGTCGTTAATGCTGTCATGTGGTTGGTTAGTGAAAATTTTATTCAGCTTTATCAAATGCAGTTACAAATCAAGTGATGAAAAATGAGTTGGCAAATGTTAATGCCACCTGACTATCTCAAGACTGTGAAGGCTGATTTTACTCAACAGACCAGAGACCTAATTTGAACATTGTGATTGTCTTACTCTGATTATGCAAATCAGGCTTTCTTAGGTGGGAAAGAAGGTGATAGGATGAGTGAAAAAGGTGTGTGGGAGGGGCAAAATCAGATCCTAGGTGCTGCTTGTAACAGACCTGAATGAAGCAAAATGAAAGCATCAAGGTGACACTTGGGGAACCAGAAGCATTTTCTGCATTCTTATGTGTAGGAGATTTTCTTTTTCCTTTGGAAGATTCTCCCATAGTCCTTGGAAACACAGTTTGGTCAAGCAGATCTAAGGTAAATGCCTGTCCATTTTCAATGGCTGCCTGAAAGCAGGGAGTGAACCCAACATGATGCCAGTCTTCGTGGAGAACAGGGCAACCTCTGCAGACTGTAAGCTGGAAGGGAGGAGAGGGAAGAGGAAAGAGGGGAGTGGGAAGGGGAGGAGAGGAGGAAGTGGAGAGAAGGAAGGGGCTTTTCACTTCCTCTGGCATAGATTGGCTGGCTGAGAAGTCTGGTCTTGAGGAGGAGTAAGAAGCAGCAGCCAGTGGACTCCAGGAGCAGTGATAGCCAGCTCTAAAGTTCTTTTCTACAGCATAATGACCAGATGGCATCCCCAAGTGTTCAGCAAACTTTTGCTCAACTCTGCCTTCTCACATGGGCTGTGCGGGAGAGGTGAGCAGGGGAGGGGTGAGGTCTGTGTCCATGCCTCGTGCTAAGGAGGACTGGGAGGAGCAGCCTAGAGAAGAAACCACAGGATGACCACAGCATGGAGACTGAGGAGCCCTTAAGGAGAGCTGACAAGCAATGGTCAGGGCAGATTTGTGTGTCCTAGGACCCAACAAAAGACCAAGGTCTTCTAGGGACCCAAGAAAGGGCATCAATGGGAAGGATGACTCCCTCAGGCTGGAGCCCGTGAGGATATGCTGGTAACAGCCGTGTACAGTGATGTGTCTGCTTCTCCCTTTGGATTTTGTTTCATCTTTCCAGAATGTTGGGGGCTTCAGATGGCCTTGCTCTTTGGTTTGCAGCAGGGGCTGAAAGTAGATGGAAGGTTCTCTTACAGCATCCTACCCTCCTCAAACCTCAATCTAATCATTATTGAGGTAACAATAACCAGACCTACAAGTTAGTTATGAATATCTAATACTGAATTAATTCAGGAAAACTCCCGGCCTGGAGACAAAAATACTGTTGAAGGTTGTGAAGCTAGGGCCTCATTTTATCCAGCCCCCACTAAGGCAAAACTCAGGAGGTGGGCAGACTGCCTTTTTCTTCTCCATTTCCCCAGTTAAATTACCCTTTTCACTTCTGGATTGGCCTAAATGCTTCTTTTGCTTTGGTCTCCCAAGGCTGTCTTTAGACTGCTTCAGGATCCTGCTTTCCAAAGCATGGGGGTGATATGAGCTAGATGAGATAAACATCTCTGCTCATGGACAATTAGCTAATATGCTCCCACTTCTGAATTAGAGTAATGCCAGGGCCAAATTAAAAATATGTCTCTAAGAAGTCGAGGATAGGATCTTCAGGCACTCCAGCAACAAATAAGGAAATGTACCTGGCCAAGAGACCTCTGGCACTTCAACTTGGCTATTTGGGCCCAGAGCTGAGAACAAGATCAAGTTTGTAGCCAAGCAGAACTTCCACACTGCCAGATCCTAGGGGTAATACTGCCCTAGGTCTTGAATTGCTGGCTGTTAAGGTTAAAATCAGGTCAATAGCAACTTTGGCTGGAAAGCAGATTGGCACCTGTGCCATCATTACATCTTGCTGAGCACAATTGTGGGTGTCCTTGGCTTTGGTCCTTTCACCATCCTGATACACTAATACTTATCCCATCAAGCAATAACTACTCACAAAGAATTCAAGGATGCTTAGCACTCACATAAGGGTTGTTTCAAAGGACAGAGAGGACTGAGTGTGGAAAACAAAACCAATGACCACAAAACTATAACGTCTTGGACTTGGCTTGTCTTTTTGCCACTATACATATACTTCACCATAATTCAGACCTACCTGGACTTTGCCCTGATGCTAGAAAAATGCATATTCAATTATCCGAGTAAGAGTAAATACCAAACCCAACACATTTTATTCCTTAAATGGATCCCATAAAGTAAATATCAAAATAATTTACTGATGTTGGAAGCCAAGAGGAAAGGGAAGTAGAGTAGAAACTGATGTCACTGAGTGTTGGTGGTTAGAACAGACCTGAGTATCACACATAGTCACTGCTCACCTTACACACATCTCCCCAACCCAAAGACATACTTTCTAATTGCATTTTTATGCTCTCTTCCTCTTCAAAGTTCAAATTGTTGTTGTTGTTGTTTTTAATCTAGGGCTCACATACTAAAGTATTAGGGAAAGGAAGAACACTTTTCACATTCTTTGTCTTAGGTGAGATTAGATTTTTTTAAAAAAACCACTGTGTGGCTTATACAACACACACTTATTTCTCGCAGTTCTGGACGCTGAGAAGTCCAAGATTAGGACACCAGCAGATTTAGTGTCTAATGAGGGCTTTCTTCTTGCTTTGTAGATGGCCATCTTCTCATTGTATTCTCACACGGTAGAGAAGCAAGAGCAAGCTCTGGACTGAGAATGAGGGAGAGAGGAAGCTTTCACCTGTCTTTTCTCACAATGGCACTAACTTCAGGAGGGCCTGATCTTCACTGCCTAATTACCTGCCAAAAGCCCCATACGCGAATGCCATCACACTGGGGCTTAGGGTTTCAGCATATGGATTTATGAGGATACGTTTAGTCCACAGCACCACTGAATGCACACCCCAGTGGTCTGAGGTACTAAAATGCTGACTGAATAAAGTCCAGTTGAATGTCATGAGGAGACCTGATAGGTTTCTGGAACCAGCAGAGTTCTGTCACTTTCACATGTCTTCTGGAAAGTAACTTAGTTTCTTTGGGTCCACGTGACAACCCCACTAAATATCTCATTGAATGGTTGCAAGGGTTAAATAAGATACACAGAGTCAAAGCATCAGCACAGCACAGAGGATATTATTGCAACAAAAACTACTCTATGGCCTGATTCTTTGGTACAAAGTTTCAAATATATTCTCAGTGGTATTTCAAAATCTGTTCTAGAGCATGATTGGTAGAATGACCAAGCCATCCGCCTTTGTATATTTCCACTACTCTGGATGTAAAAATGGTTATTTTTTTCTTTTTGAGAGAGGGAGAGAGTCAACTTTATAACTTTATTTATTTATTCATCTGGCCTTTGTTTCTCTGACAATTGTGTATGTGGTACTGGGGTTTGAACCCAGTTCCTTGTGCATGCCAGGCAAGCATGCAAACAGCCGAGCCACCGCTCCAGCCCCTAATTCTCTTAAGATCAAACTGAGAATCACTTTTCCCTGATGTTCAAGTTCACATCACTGCAATGACTGGGATAATACTTTACTTACCTCTCAGTGTACACCTACAGATCTAGTGCCTACTCCAGACTCTGCCCTGTGCACACTGGTCTCCACCCTTAAGTAGGAAAGGGCTGCAGCAAGGCTCACTCATTACCAAGACAACCAGGCCTGGGGTTGGAAAAGCACTGAATGTATTTCAGTAACTTCTTAGCAGCTAAGAATTTTTTAATGACATTTGTACATGTTTTCCAATATTTCTTACCTTACCCTAATCTGCTCATTTTCCCCCCCTGATTTCATCTGTTTTCTGTAACATCCAAAGGGTTGCCCCTAGTTTTATAAATGACATTTCCCCCCATCAGCCTCAGGGTCACAACTGATACATTCACAGGCTTGGGTGACTTAAAATGTCAGTATAGCAAATCACAAGTAGATTAATAAGACCCCTAGAACTCGGGTATATCTTCCTCATTTACACTATTCCCTAAAGGAAGAATAAATGCAAAGGAATCTAATGAGGCCTAAATAGTTTTATCTGTGTCAATTCCAAGAGTATCTGCTCCCTTTCTTTCCCTTGACCTCTCAGGTTGGTATTTAAAAAGCAGAAAGTTTAAAATACTGAAATGTCCCATATAAAATATACGATCTTCCACAAGACAAACCAAATGACAACTACCGGTTCTCCTCCCCAAGACGTCTCCAGAATGAACAGGTCTGGGCCTTGTATGTGTCACTCAGGATCAGCTACCACAACAATGTCCACCCCACCATTTTGCTATCCATCTATCAAGGTGGATCGCTTGATAGAGAAGCCTCACTTTCCTCCACCTATCCAGATCCTACCTACTCAGACCCTGCCTCTTCCAAGCTGTCTCCATCTCTTCCCCTAATTGCCAGCTCCAGAATCATCTTTCAAATCCTCCTATTGTGCCTTTCATCAATCAGTCTGGCTCCTTCGCAGTGATCAGCACAGTGTCAATCACTGCCAAAAAATAGATTGATTGTGTATGCCCCAGGGAATCTCCCTTTGTTTGACTGGCTGGTTATGATCACAGAAGTCAAATCAACTGAAAGAGCACTGTCTTCTTAAATCCACATTCCTGGATTTCAGCATAAGAGAGCACCCCAGCAAACCCAAAAGGCCAGCCCCTGGGAGGTCCCCTGCAGGGTTAACCATTGCCTCCTCCAGGGCTGCATTCTGCCAGACACCAGGTCAGAGCTGCCCACCCACACAAATCTTGCCTTTTATTGTTTAGTGTTTGGTCTACTATAAAATATGAATATACTAAAATTATCTTACTCTGATCAGGCTGCTATAATAAAATAGCATTAACTAGATAGCTTATAAACAGAAATTTCTTAGTTTTGGAGAAAAGAAGTTCAAGATTAATGGCCTATCTTCTTGCTGTAACCTCACATAACACAAGGGACAGGGCAGCTCTCTGGGACCTCTTTATGAGTACACAAATTTTGAGCCTTCATGACCTAAAGGGGGAAGGGGGGAGGCCCCACCTACAATTCCATCACAGTGGTGATTAGTTTTCAACATGAACTTTGGAGAGATACAATCAGAACACGGCAGGCAGGCAAGCAGATAGACAGACAGATATGTTTATTGAATAAAATTACCTAGGGGCTTGTTTTTTGCTAATTTCAAACTCTGTAGTCAGCATCTGCATCAGGTTTCCAGATGCTTCAGCTGTTCCTATGTTAGATGCAGTTTTTTTCAGAGAGGAAGGATGTGAGGCATTCTGACTCCCTGCTGCTATCAGGTTAAAATGAGGAGAGCACATGGAATGCTCTGAGAAATTAAAAGGAATCACCTGCCTTGTTAAAAGCCTTAAAGTTAGACAGGATGCTACAGAGACTAAGCTGAAGTGAAGTTCTTCATTCTCATGGTTAGGGGGCGGGGGACCCGAATTTTTAAACTTAATAAAAAAAATCATGTTTAGAGGATTTTTAGTTAAGCCTTTCTGCTACCCCAAATTATTC
>PVKS010029463.1:0-17445 GCA_004027875.1 Aplodontia rufa | reverse complement strand
GTTGCAAATCAAAACTTCAATGAGATACCACCTCACTCCTGTTAGAGTGGCAAAAATGAAGAATATAAACAATGACAGATGCTGGAGGGGCTGTGGGAGAAGAGGAACACTGTTACACTGCTGGTGGGACTGCAAACTGGTTCAGCCACTATGGAAAGCAGTGTGGAGAATCCTCAAAAAATTAAGGATGGAACCACCTTATGACCCAGCTATCCCACTCCTGGGAATTTTCCCCAAAGACAGAATCAGCGTACTATAGCAATGTGGTTTCATCAATGTTTATAGCAGCTCAATTTACTATAGCTAGATTATGGAACCAACCCAGATGCCCCTCACTCGATGAGTGGATACAAAAACTATGGTACACATATGCAGTGGAATACTACTTGGCCATTAGAGAAGACGATATTATGGCTTTTGATATCAAATGGACGGAGATGGAAAGAATTATGCCAAGTGAAGTATCCCAATCTCAGAGACTCAAGGGCCGAATGGTTTCTCTCATATGTGGAAGCTAGAATACATGGGGAAGCAGCAGGTTAGATGGCTAAACTAATAATAACCTCAAATTGTATGATTCTCACCGTAATAGGGGGATGGCTCCCTAGGATACTTGGAGGCGTAGGGAGGGGGAGAGGGAGGGGGGAGGGTATTTGAAGATCTCCTAGGATACTGGAGAGTGGGAATATAGGGGAACCATCTCAGAAGCAGAGGTTATTCCTCCACGAGATACCCATTTTACGCAAGAGTTCCTCTGGGGGAAACTGCAACAGGTGAAACTCAAGGTGGTCATCCATGTTTGGGCATTACTCCTGGATAACTATGTATATATACATTGGTATTGATGGTTTGATAATGTTTCCCTCTCATTTGTATCTCTATATACTCTTAATAAAAAAAAATTAAAAAAAGTGACCGGTTGTGTGATAACCAAGGAGAGAGCTACGGCAGAGCGTGCGTGTCCCCCAAGGGCATGGGCTGGGACCTCTGCCCAGGGGAGGGCATTAGGAGCTGCTCTGTGAGTGCTGAGGCCACACAGGACAGCCTCACCATGGCATTGTAACCTCATAACACAACCCCAGAGAGATGCAGCCCTCCACCACGTGAGGACACAGAGCACCTAGGTCTGCTCCCAGACTCTGGGGAGGCTGTGACATTCCAGGCCAGAGAAGTGAGGGCGCACTCCACAAGGGACCACATCACTGCACATGGGGATTGAGCCACTACTCGTGGAGATTGTACTCTATGTGGGGACTGTGCCACTCCACATGGGACTGTCACTCTAGGTGGGACTCAGTCACTCTAGGTAGGGACTGCATCACTTCTCATGGGGACTGTCATTCTATGTTGGAATGTGTCACTCCTTGTGGGGACTGAGCCACTCCACGTGGGACTGTCACTCCTTATGGGAACTGTGTCACTCCACGTGGGACGAAGTCATTCTATGTGGGGATTGTCACTCTATGTGGGGACTGTCTCTATATGTGGGACTGTGCTACTCCTTGTAGGGACTGAGCCACTCCATGTGGGACTAAGTCACTCTGTGTGGGGACAGTCACTCTATACGGGACTGTGCCATTCCTTGTGGGGACTGAGTCACTCCTCATGGGGACTAAGTCATTCTATGTGGGGACAGTCACTCTATGTGGGATGGTGCCACTCCTTGTGGGGACTGAGTCACTCCTCATAGGGACTAAGTCATTCTATGTGGGGATTGTCACTCTATGTGGGGACAGTCACTCTATGTAGGACTGTGCCACTCCTCAGGGGGATTGAGATATTCCATGTGGGACTAAGTCACTCTATGTGGGGATTGTCACTCTATGTAGGGATTGTCACTCTACGTGGGACTGTGCCACTCCTTGTGGGGACTGAGCCACTCCATGTGGGACTAAGTCATTCTATGTGGGGATTGTCACTCTATGTGGGGACTGTTACTTTATGTGGGACTGCACCACTCCTCAGGGGGAATGAGCCACTCCATGTGGAACTTTGTCACTCCTCATGGGGACAGTCGCTCTATGTGGGGAGTGTGCCACTCCACATGGGACTGTCACTCATCACAGGGACTGTGCCACTCCTCGTGCCACAGTGACATTGCAGACATGACTGAGCTTAGGGTCTCAAAAGGGAGGTTGTGCTGGATCACAGATGGTCCCAGTGGTGTCACCAGGTCCTTATTCCAGGGAGGCAGGAGAGTCAGAGCACAGTGACAAGGAAGCAGAGGCTCAGGGATGTGGCCAGGAACTGTGGAAGGCAGGCTGCCTCTGGGAGGGGACGAGGCAGGCACCTGACTGCACCCAGGAGACCTGCTCTGGACTCCGGGAAGGGACAAGGTAGGTGACTGACTGCACCCTGGAGACCTGCTCTGGACTCCGGGAGGGGACGAGGCAGGTGCCTGACCGCACCCAGGAGACCAGCTCTAGACTCCGGGAGGGGACGAGGCAGGCGCCTGACCGCACCCAGGAGACCTGCTCTGGACTCCGGGAGGGGACGAGGCAGGCGCCTGACCGCACCCAGGAGACCTGCTCTGGACTCCGGGAGGGGACGAGGCAGGTGCCTGACCGCACCAGGAGACCTGCTCTGGACTCCGGGAGGGGACGAGGCAGGCGCCTGACCGCACCCAGGAGACCTGCTCTGGACTCCGGGAGGGGACGAGGCAGGCGCCTGACCGCACCCTGGAGACCTGCTCTGGACTCCGGGAGGGGACGAGGCAGGCGCCTGACCGCACCCTGGAGACCTGCTCTGGACTCCGGGAGGGGACGAGGCAGGCGCCTGACCGCACCCAGGAGACCTGCTCTGGACTCCGGGAGGGGACGAGGCAGGCGCCTGACCGCACCCAGGAGACCTGCTCTGGACTCCGGGAGGTGACGAGGCAGGCGCCTGACTGTACCCTGGAGACCTGCTCTGGACTCTGGGAGGTGACGAGGCAGGTGCCTGACTGCACCCTGGAGACCTGCTGTGGACTCCGGGAGGGGACAAGGCAGGTGCCTGACCCCACCCTGGAGACCAGCTCTGGACTCCGGGAGGGAGGAGGCAGGTGCCTGACTGCACCCTGGAGATCCACGCTGGACTTTCCATCTTCCTCAGCCCCTCAGCTTGTGTGATCTGGTTACTCTGAGCCACAGTAGAGGTCAGGGGCTATAGTAGCCAGCACAAGCTAACACACTGCTCTGTCGTGGGCTCCATCAGCCCTGCTGCCTCTGCAGGAACATACGGGGCATCTCAGTGTTCTGACACTCTCTTAGAGGTCACACTGGACCAGCCTGGCCTTGTCCTTGAGGCTGCACAGAGGGGCCAAGCATGCTCTCTGCCCGCTCAGGAACGGCTGCTCCCTTCTGGCTGGACCTTGCTCTGGCTGCTCCCTTAGTGGACCTCTCTAACTGTCCTCTTGTCCATTCTCAGCCTCCTCTTTGGGTGTCCTGGCCTAGATTCCAGACTGTCCCTGAGTATCAGGTCAGCAGGCCTAGGCATCTCACTTCGTCAACAGAGGAGCCTCCGACCCCGTAGGGGTCGCTGATCTGAGGGCACAGGCTGGAGAGGGTGGCTAGGCCAGCCACCTCAGTGTGCTCCCATCCTCATCCTGCACAGCCCTCACTCCCGGAGGGGCCTCTGCCTCTGTCCCACAGCATCTCCTGCAGCTTCAGCCCCTGTGGGATAGGCCCACCTGCCTCTCTGTTTTCCTCCATCACTCCCCAGCCCCCAGTGGGCCATCTTTAGCATGTGAACTTGCTTCCCTGAGACCCTCCCTGCTGCCTGCACCTAGGGACCCAGACCATCCTCAGGCCACCCTGCACTCCAGCCAGTTAGGAGCTTCCTGAGGGCCATTCTGGCCTTAGCCCCCAGCACCACTGTGCCAGCCAGGCCCTTGTCACCTCTGCCACCTGCTGTCTGGAAGGTGGTCTCTGGACTCCTCAGTCCTTCAGCAGGGCTGCTGCAATGAGGACCATAGGTTGGGGCTCAGACAGGAGCTGTATTTTTCTAGGGAAGAGCTAATTTCACCCTCTCCCCAAAGCATTCCACACATAGTTGTCTTGAGTTAGCAAGGGAAGGAGGCAGATCTGAGTTCCTTTCTCCTGACAGCCACAGGGGAGGGGAGGAAGGCAGGCACAGCCTGAAGCAAAGGCAGGTAGGCTCAGGAAGTCTTCAAACCAGAGGCCAGCCTCTGTGCAGGGGCAGGTGTAGAGATATGTGGCTGGGGTCTAGGCAGCCACTGAAAGCAAGCCACCTTTCCACCATCATGGGCAGCCCTGCAGGCACCATGCCACCACTTACTCCATCCAATCATGCCCTCCTGTCCATAGGCCATGACTTCAAATCATCTTTATTCTAAAAACAACATTTATGAACAGCCCACCTGACTTCCACATCAGAGTTTTAATTTGAAGTCCCTACATTTTTAACTCCCAGTTTCAAGAAACGTCTACCATCGTTTCATGTGAACTTGCACATCAATTATAGGGCAATCGCTGGAAGAGCCTGGGGAGCACATTCAGCTCCACAGGGACTCCTCTGCCTCAGAGGCATGAGGATCCATTCACCATTGAAGCATAGCACTGTAATTTCCATAATCCCCCAGATGGGAGGCAAGTGCACCACGTGTCTTCATACTGAGTCAGGTCAACAGAGCAGCAGCACTTAAAGGCAAGCAAATCATAGTGTTGAAGCACGTTTGTCTAATCTCCAATAGTCAAGGCACCAAACTATAGAGAAACTTCCACTTCTGTGTCAGCAAAATCCCATCTTGGAAACACAATTGTTACAGGCCCCCTGTAAGATCAGTGGCCACAGAACACGGGCTGAACAATAGACGTGTCCACCCAGCTCTCACCAGCTTTGCATGGCTGCCCTCTGCACTGGTGCTGTCCAGGCAGTCCTGACTTATGCCAAGACGGTTTGTGACACAGAGAAGCCACTGAAACCTGATTTCACACCATTCTACTGCACAGCATCAACAATACTCCTTCCCTAGAAAAATTAGGCCAAATGCACGTTCAGACCAGAAAGCTTCCTGATAAATCATTCCATGGATGCAAAAGAAACAAGGTGGAAAGTGAAAGCCAGATGGCCTCTGTCGGCCCAGTTGAGGAAACGCACTCGCATGCAGGGCCCTTCTGTGACAGGGCAGTGGGGAGGACTGGCTGCGGCGCCCAGCACTCTGCATCCCCTACAACCTGAGTTCAAGGCTGGGTGCAGATGGGCAGCTCCAGGCTGAGGGCTCTAGAAGACTGCCCAATGCATGTCCATGAATGTTCTGATGCTTAAGTTATTACAATGACATACTCACATGCTTACAAGGTGAGACCATCTAAGAATCAAGCCAAGTGCTATTTTTCAAGCATTCATAAAGAAATATGCTTAAAGGGACTGGAGCAGTAGCTCAGCAGTTACAGCGCTTGCCTGGCATGCAGAAGACCTGGGTTCGAATCCCAGCACCACGTACACAAAGGAGTGTTATAGCAACGAAGGCCACATGAAAAGTTAAATAAAATTGATTCTCTCTCTCTCTCTTTCTCTCACTGTCCCTCTCTCTTAAAAAAAAGAAATATGCTTAAATAAATTTTATTCAACAAAACAACCACTTTGGGATGTTTTTGAAAATCACTCTTTGGATTTATTTTCAAGAGCTAGTTTTAGAACCATGAAAGAAAATCAATTTGCCAAAATAGTCTCTTTCTACACCTCCCCCTGGCATACCCACCAACAAAAGACAGCTATTCAACGTCAGTGTTGGTGAAGGACTTACAAAAGTGAGAAGTATTGAAGTACAAAGTTATTGAAACCCCTTACCTCCTGACAGGAAGCTGGGGAAGGAATCTGAAGTTCAGCTACTGCACTTACCCAGTGTTCACATTTTGAATCTTTTGATCTTCTCCTCCACACCTTTGTTTTTGCAGGTAGGGGATTTGCATTTCTCTGGCATTTTTTGTAATCTCATGAAGCAGACCTTGCCGTCTAACCTCAACTCAGCAGAGGCAGATGTGAGCATGTGGCAGACAGGGATTAGGGTGGCGTAGTAGCAGCAGGTGGGCTGGGCTTGCTCCTCCTCCCGGTGAAGCCTGCCCCTCCACGGTGCCCATGGCTTCCACTGCGGCTTCCCTTTCTTTGCTTACCCAGCTCATAGGTTGCTCCAGGACACTGACGCTAGCCATGCCATCCGGAGGGGAGTTTGACTCAATAACTAGGCCAAAATCCGGTGGAAATTCAGGTAGAAGGACTTGAAGAGTAATTTGGTGTGTAGATTCTTGGAATATGTAATGTGCATGGTAAAGATGATATGCAGTACGCTTAAATCAGAGCTTTAACCTGAGTTGGGTACCATTTCTTATATTATTTCTGAAATCTGCCTTATAATTCTCTCTCCATAATGTCAGCCCCCAAAATGCAAAGCCATTTTCTTCTAAGTGATCTTTGGTTCAGAGCTCTTCTGAGGGCTACGAAAGTGCTTAATTGGTCACTTCCTTGCAGGAGACAGCAAACACTGGCAGTGTGAGTAATTCTCCCATACCGTGTGCTTTTCAAAGCAATGGTGTAAAGCTCATTCCTTCCCTCAGTTTGGAATTTGCTGTATTTCTGCATCTCTTTTTCATTAGAGAGTAGAAAATGAGGGGTCTGGGACCAGGGGGCAAAGGAGCGTGTGCAATAGGAGCCCACCAGCTACACCCTGGCCTGCAGCCCCACCACAGCGATGCACACAGCCTGGCCTCTGCAAGTGGGCTGGCCCTGGCTCTGCCCTCTCTGATCTCACAAAGCTGCATCAGGGACAGAGGGCCATGATCCACCCTGTACTTCAGGAAGGTCCAAGCCTCAGCAGTCAGAGCACTGCAAACAACCTTATGTTTGGGGACCTCGAAGTCACAGAAACGACCCTGAGCACCCACAGTGTGGTTTGAAAGCAGGTTTTGAGCTCCCTTGAATCAGGTATTCATGGCTGCACCTTTTTTGAGCACCTCAAAACACAGTCAGGAAGGTTCAGGGGTCCAAGACCTCACAGCATAGACAGAAGGGTGAGACTTGACCCAGCTGGAGGTCCACCTTCAGCCTCCACTGAATGCCCTCCCTGAGTGTGAGGAAGGCCTGAGAGCGCAGCCCGCACTTCAGCAGTGTGCTGTCCCCTGAGCCCCGGCTGGCTTGGCAGTGACACAGCTGGGGCTGCCACGGGCGTCATGACTCACTCCTTTCTGCCCCATGTTTCTCCCCTACTCCCACCACCTGTCTTCTGGCTCCTGACACTATTTGCCGTGGGAAAATTTTGTTCTCTCCTTGGAACTGTATTTCAAATCTCTTTGGTAAGGCTGCAGCATTCCAGATCCTACTGTTAGGACACCCCCCTCCTCAGCATGGTGGCGTTTCATGGCCTCTCACCTTCTCACGTGCTGCTGTCATTTGCTGGAGATGTTTGATGGGTTACCTGTGGCCATGCATAGTCATTGCGTCACATAAATAATAAAAGTGCCGGGAGCATTAGGCTGGGGGATCTAGTTTTAGATGGTAAATTTTCTAAGGGGTGCATACGGTTTTCCATGAGAGCTGAAGGACATTGTGACATCGAGTCCTTCAAGCCCTAAGATCACTAGGGGGTCTATATTAACACTGGATCTGCTTTGCAATGATGAATCACACATAGATCTGCTACTCGAGCTGCGGAGCTTGGGCACTGCAGGTCAGGGCTTTGGAGTCGCTGCCTGTCTGCTGAGTTTCACTCCAATCAATTTAACTTTGATATTTAACATACTTTCCAAATGTCAGCCCTTAATTCTTTTCTCCTGTACAAAACTTTAGAAAAGTTATACTTGATTATTTTAAAAGAACTTGATAATTTATAGATTTCATTAGAGGAAAAAAATAAGGGTTATTCACGAACGCGATAGAAAATGTGATTTTGTACCAAATGCAATTTGGAAAAGGCATCTTATGCCTGAGAGCTAAGGATACCTGCGGTCCCAGGAGGGACACAGGGTTAGGCACACCTGCTGGTTTTCTGTTGGGGAGTCAGAAAGGGTGCTTTTTTACCTGCTGTTGACCTGATGGTGGAGGTCATGTTGATGGGTGTTGTCCCGGGGATACATTCATCGTCCTGGGCGTAACCAGCTTGGATGGCTCGAAGGTAACTGTGACTCCTTGTTCGGAAACATCCGGGCAGGTCAAGGGCGTCCATGGCCTGAGATTCAACTTCACTGAAGACAGATTCACACACCGACTCAAACTGTCCATTGATCTCTGCTTCACTCATCTAGAACAATCAATACCACATTTGATGCCTGGATCCAGCAGGGTTATTATAACCACATTACACAGAATCAGGAAGACAAAAATCCATCCCACGACACTCACCTACGGTCTTTTATTTTCAGCACAGCTAGTTTGAAATCAGCATTGGAAATCTATTAAACTTGGGAAACAATTTATTGGATCGCATCTTACAAAATATGAAGATAAATAGACAGTCCCAGAGGCTGATGGGATTCTGTGCACCCACAAGGCAAGCTTGGATGGTGGGCTGCGGGTGAAGAGCAAGGGCCGGTGCACATCCAAGTCTCACTCAGTGCCTGGTCTCTCTCAGTGCCTGGCACAAGCTGGCATCCAGTGTTCACCCCTTCTCATTTCTCAGCAGCCCATCACCTTTCCAAGCCACTCAGCCCAGACAGCTGAGGGTCCAGGCTGTGCAGCCAGCACAGGAAACAGAACAGTTGCCTTAGTGCTGTTTCAGGGCAAAGGCTGCTCTTGTTGCCATGGAAATGTGTCACCAGGAGCACAGCCCCTCCACCCTCCAGCTTATGCATGCAGCTGCATAAGCTGGTGGAGGTGAGGAAGACACGTTCTCCTGGGGTCTGCCTGGAACAGGTCGCCTTGACCTCACTTCCGGCTTCCCGTTACCTCAAGAGGCTAGCTTAATGCCTTCCTTTGATAGTTCAGCTGATAAAGGAATAATTCTGCAGGCTGCGATCCCTCTCATTCATACTCTCTCCCTCTCTCCCTCTCTCGTGCTGGCAATCACCCAGAGCCCTGAGCACACCAGGCAAGTGAGCCAGGTTCCTAGTCCCAGGTACGGGGTCGCCCTAGGATGCTAAATCTTGCTACTCTGCTCGAAGAAGCACTGTGCTGGCCATGGACAGAGGGGTCTTGATTTGGGGTGCACATGGGCTGCACCATCAGCTCAGTCTCAGGGCTCTGCTTTAGGGATGGCTGGGGAAGATGAGGTTTTTCCGAGGTGCCATGAGGATGACATTTGTCCACTGTCTCTGGGACAAATTTAGAGATTTCAGTGGGAATCCCACAGTGCTGAGGGGGTGGGTGGGAGGAGTGGGAGACTTTAAGCACGAGAAGCTGGAATGGGGCTGGATGCTCAGGTCAGTGCTCCGGCAGGGCAAGAGGCTGAGTGCCCAGCACAGAAGTCAGTTGCTCCACAGATGGGGCGATTGATTGGCTTGCCTCCACTTGTTCATACACTAGGGGTCTCTCCCTCATGCCCTGCGTGCACTAACATGCACGCACACATGGGGGTGACTCTGCTGAGCCAGGCTGAGTCTCCTGGGAGACACAGGAAGGAGGTAGAATCGGCATTAATGGGTGCCTGCCATCTGCTTCCTCCACCCCGCCTGCTTGTTGTCCCTCTTGCTGTAGGCATGTGGAGCAGAGGAGTCCAGCTGGCCATAGCCAATCCTCTCCGGCTGCTATCCTCAGCTCAGTCCTCTCCCCTCAGCCACATCCCTCCAGTTGCCTGCAACCGCAGTCTCAGGCCAGTACCTGGGCCTGTTACACCACTCACAGCTTCCAGCTCCAGTGTCCCATCTAAGAGCAGATTTCCCCACATGGCCTTCTGGGACCTGGCCACCGCACCCTCCCCACAAGGACTCCTCCTCACTCCATTCCTTAACTGGACTGTGTGCTCAGGTCATCCAAAAATAACACAGTTCCCCACACTGCCCACTTGCTTTCTTGCTTCTGAGTTTGAACAAGCTGCTCCCTCTCTCTGCAGTGACCTGTCCCCAATTCTGTCTGCCTGTTTCCAACACCTGTAGACCTTGGCTGGGAAATTACTCTCTCCAGGGGATCCCCATGCCCTGGTGGATGAAGCTTCTGTGCCTGGGTCCCATGCTGCATGGTACATGTCTGTGTCCAGGATCCACCTGCTAGTTCCGTACCGAGGCCTGCTGCCTTGCCCATTGGCTCTCAGGAATGGGGCTCCTGCCTTCCCCCCTCCTCCCCCCTCCCATCTCAGGCCCCCCACACCCACTTACACTGCTGAGATTTAAGGATAACTCATTTCCTTTGTTTCCCCTGCTCTGCTGTTGCAGGGGCTGAAAGGGTCCTGGCTGCCCCAGCTTTCTGGACTCCTGGCAGTGCCGGCAGGTAAGCAAAGATGTTCCAAACACCAGGAAGTCAGTTCTTGCTCCAAGCTGTTCACAGAGGAGCCATCAGGGCCATGGAGTCATTCTATCCAAGGAAAAACCATGCTGCTCCTTGCCCACCTCTGATTGTGGACCTGTCTGGCTTCACCCCAAGCTTGCAGAGCAGACTCCTGGAAGCCAAGGGGAGGCCTGAAGGTGGAGAAGGGCAAGAGGGACAGTCTGGGCTGGTGGAGGCTGCCTTTGGCCACTGACCGAGGGCAGAGGGGCCACAAAACCCATTGGGACACCTTAGGACGTCCAGAAGGTGTGCATTCAAAATCGCTCAGACTGAAAACAGTCTGGGACTGCTGTGTCTTTTCTCTCAAAGACACATGAGACACCTTGGCTAGGACAGGGCTCCAAGGTACAGAGCTCTTCAGGGGCTGTGCTGAAACCTGGGCCACACCCTCTCCCTCCCAGAGGACATGGCTCAGCAGCAGCACGTGTGCTTTGCAAACGGAGGAGCAGAGGACACTGTGGCTACGATGCCAGCTGAAGAGACTGGCAGTGACAGGGAAGAGAAAACAAGTTTTTCCTTCAGAACAAATAACGCATAGTCAAGAAGGATCTCAAACTGCTCTAGCAGGGAAGGGAAGTGGGCCGAACCCAGACACCCTGCTAGAGGAGATATGGGGCGTGCCATGATTCGACACTGCAACTCCAGCAAGGCTGAATTCCCTAGAGCCATCCTGCAGGGACCTTGGCCAGCATGGGGGACAATGACCTGGAGAAATCATAGCCCTCCTGCTCTGCAGGTGGAATGTAAAAGGGTGCAGCTGCTTGTGAACAGAATGGAAAATCAAGTCACCATACGGCCTGGCAACTGCACTTCTGGGTCAAAGCCCAGAGGCAGGACTGCAGTGATTGCATGGCATGCTCCTAGCAGCCAGAAGGTGAGAACAACCCACGTATCCATCAGTGGATCAGCAGATGCACAACATGTAGTCTCTCTGTACTGGACTATTATTCAGCCTTTAAAAAGGAAGAGAATTCTGACACACAACATCACAGGGATGAACCTGGAGGATGTCATGTTAAGTGAAGGAAGGTGGCTCAATGACAGATGCAAGCACCAGGTGCTTGGAGACATCTGTAGAGACAGGAAGGGTCACCAGGGGCTGGGGAGAGGGAGGAATGGCGATTGTCATTTAGCTTAGTCTGGCAAGTTGAGAAAGCTCTGGAGCTGGGCTATGGCAAAGGCCACACAGAAATGGGAAGGTGCTTGGCCACGCACGTGAACACTGTTAGGATGGGAACCTCCTGTTCCATGGGCTTTATGGTTACAAATAGCCATACTGGGTGTGATTGAGAGGCTGTGCTCAAGCCAAGCCAAAGCAGCTCTTTAAAGACAAGAAGGAAGGAGGTAAGGAGCTCAGGCATCATCTAGAACCGGGAAGGCAGACACCTTTCTTCCCTCAGGGGGAGGGGCACTCCCTGGCACCCCTACCTCCTGTTCCCACAAGACACCTGCCGCACCCCTGAGCTTCTGGAAACCAGGGAAACAGGCATGCCCTCATGAGGACCGTCCATGGGCACATGGGGACCTACTCTCAGGAAGACCGGCTGGGCAGAACCGCAAGCACGGTGAGAGAGCGGATCAGATTGGAGCTCCATGCACTGCCCTCAGCCTCAGAGGGAGTCTGTCTCCACTTGCTGGCGGGTCCCATTGACCCTGTCCCACCTGTTCACACATGGTAGTTGAAATGGCCCACTCCAAAGCCCAGCATGGCAGCACCTGCCTCAGCTCACAGCCCTGCACTGACGATGCAGGTGCCCTAGGTCACAGGACCGTTGAGACTCAGGAATGGACGGGTAGAAAATGACCACCTGGATGCAGAGACGATGGCAGTCTAATGGGGAGACCAGAAGTGTGCTGGAAAGGTAGCACCCTATGGGCTCCAGCACATGTCCTCGCCTCCAGGGACCTCTCCCTCTCAGGCCATAGGAGCCAGCACGGGGTTTCAGGATGGAGCACAACTCTAGGTTTTGGACCCAGCAGCTGTGTGGCTCCTAAAGGAACAGCAGGGACAGAATTGGGCAGGAGAGAGCCCAGGGACTCTCACAAGCTAGGCAGCGGCTGTTCCTGTGGCTGTATCCTCTTGGTAGGGACCTAGACCCTTCATGGGGAAGGAAAGACAATACCCAAAAGCCAGCTGCTGGGGCAAGAGTGGGGCAGGGAGCAGATGTCTATCTTGGCGGCTTTGGGGTCTGCCAGACATGAGTCTCCACTCAGCTCTGGACTCGCTCCCTCACTGCTGCGATATGTGTGCCGCAGGGAACCCACGTGCACCCAAGAGGAGCCCAGGAGGTATGTGCAGCAGGGACACAATGCCAGCCTCTGCCAGGCTATAGGGTGGCAGGAGTTGGCACCGAGGCTGAACTTGGCAGGCCTCAGCCACTGTAAGCATCACTGCATTATTATTTATCAAAATGTGGGGAGAGATGAGAGGATTTCAACATCTGTCTTTCCAAGTGGACTTAAGGGAAAGGAATTTGTGAACATCATTCCTTTCTATGTACAGACTTAGCAAAGTAGAGTTTTTTTGGGGGTACTGGGGACTGAACCCAGGGGTGCTCTCTCACTAAGATATACCCCCTGCCCTTTCTATTTTTTTTTTTTAATTTTGAGACAGGGTCTTGTTAAGTTGCCTAGGCTGGCCTTGAACTTGACATCCTCTGCCTCAGCTCCTGACTAGCTGGGATCACAGGGGTGTGTCACAGGGCCTGACTGACTGCAAAATGTAATTATTAAAAGCACAGAGCAGTAAGCCCTGAGTAAGGGGGCACCATAGCTCAAAGAGAAAGCTCAACTGTGTTCTCTGAAGCTGCACAGGACATCATTCCAAGAAAAAAACTACGTTTGGAATCTTGTCCAACATACACGTGCACAAGAAGGTGGTGGTACAGAGACCGAGAGCAGAAGAGCAAGGGCCTGGGTGCAGCACATGCAGGACAGGAGTGTGTGCTGGCCCCAGGTTTCAGACAGGACTGTGCCCATGTGGGGGCTCTGCCAACGGTCTGGAACCACAGGACTTTATCTTGAGTTTCCAGCAGTTTCAGAAAGATCCTTCCAGGTAAGACACTCTGGGTGCATGAGCAAACCCAGTTCCTCAATATGGTCACGGAGAATGCAGAACTTCACGCAAACCCGTCCAAGCTCTCTGAATGCTCCTTCGGGCATGATGCTGTGGCATTGTCTTGCCACTTAAATCACTTGCACACCCTCCCAGGTTAGTGGGCTACAGGAGCCACTGAGGTCCCCATGTGGGAGTGGCTGAGGGATGGGCAACCCACATCTGCACACTCTCCCAGGTGAGTGGGCTACCAGAGCCACTGGGGTCCCCATGTGGGAGTGGCTGGGAATCAGATATCCCACACCCGCATAATCTCCCAGGTGAGTGGGCTACAGTAGCCACTGAGGTCCCCAGCGGGGAGTGGCTGGGGGATGAACTACTGCTCCAAAGGCACAGTTAGAATTTTCATTCCTTCCTTGTACATAGGACGCAGCTGGTCATTGAGGGGCATGTTTCCTGGCCCCTTCACCTGTGCTCTCAGGAACAGTGGCATCCTGACCCAGGTGCATCACACATCCCTCTCACCGGGACTCGCTCTCCTTCTGTGCCTGCTCACTGCATGAATTCCTAGGAGTGGTCCTGGTGTGATAGAGCCCTCAGAAGTCTGCCGGGACCACCTTAACAGCGAAATGTGGCTTTGAGGTCTAGGTTCTAGCCCGTGGGTGCCCATTTGGCTGCTGTAGTACAGTGCATGTCTTTCCAGATAGGGAGCTGTGAGAAGATGCTGCTTACTGACCTAGGTCTGGAGGTCCCATCTTGGGTTCACCTACGACAAGATGTGGAGGGGCTAGGGGCTAGTGTGTGCTTGGTTTTCTCAAGGCGGTGCGGGTGAAGTGCAGGTGCTGCTTAGGTCGGCGGCAGCCTGTGCTGAGTGACGGGCATTTAATTGGAACCTGCTCCCGAAGGTGAGTCCAGCCCCAGGAGAGGAGGGGAGAGGAGCTGCTGTCCACAAAAGCCACTGTGTAGGCTGCGTGCCGCTGGGTTGGGTCAACGCCAATTTCATAAGCTGTGTTCTGGTGAACTAGCTACATTAACCAAAGGGGAAGGTATTACTGTTAAAAATAGGAGTCTGCTTGGCCATCCTCATTGCCGGGCAGGGAGACAGTTGTTCGTGTGCGTCATGGATGCTCAGCTACCTGTGCAGCCTTGCAGAACCATCTGAACTTCCTCTAGCCCGAAGCAGGGGTTTTCCTGTGATCATGGTGGCCACACTTATTCCCGTGACCATTTACAGGGGTAGTGGGTATAGTGGCAGGGGACTGACTGAGAGGCCCTGGATTTGGGACATTGAGAGCCAGGAATGGCGGTCCTGGTTGCAGCATTAGCAAGGGGTCTTCCCTGTCATTAGGAGAAAGATCCATGGAATTTTCTTTGTCATGGTTGGAAATGTTACTTATTTTGAAGAAAAATAAATAAGGTAAATAAAGTCCTTGAGTTATGAACCACGGACCACCCAGAGAGTTTAGAGGTAAAAGCCCAGACAGCAACCTTCTGATGAGCAGGAATCGTTAAGTCTGTGTTAAGACTTGCTTAACTCCTGGCCAGCTGCCCACCGTCCCAGCACTTCACCCAGAGACCCTCTGCTCTGAGCTTACACACTGTTTACTCTCGGCAATGCAGTATGTCATTATTGAGTGCTTACTGTATGCTGGGCTCTCTGCCTGACAACATCCAACACCCATCACATGGACGTTGTTGCTCGGCTGATTGCATTGAAAGAGGCACCTGAGCCCAGGCTCTGACACTCCTGGACAGGAAAACATCAGCTCCTGGTGAGCATGAGCACTGTTTTTAATGGCAGTTAAAATTAGTAAGCCACATGTCTAATTAAAATCTAGAAATTCAGTTCTTACGGTTGTACACAGTGCCAACTCACTCTGTTAGCTGTTTGGCGAGTTCGCCCAGGGTGGGAAGTCTGCTGGACTGCTCCCTCTGTGCACATCTTAGAGCCCAACCTAAGTATCACTGTTTCCCTGACAACCCTGGATCCTGTCCAGGGACCTTCTGTGTATGCAGAGAGAGCCCTGCCTGGGACTGGGCTTGACAGGAGAGTCTCTGATGGCGCCAAGCACCATGGCCTGTTACCAGCTGTTCTTTTTGTTTGTTTATTTTTTGTTGTGCTGGGGTTGGACCCAGGGCCTTGCACTTGCTAGGGCAAGCACTCTACTGTTGGGCCACACCCCCCGCCTATGGCTCTTCTTTCTGGGGCAGCCTGAAGGCAGCCTGTGGCCAGACCCTGGCTCTGGCTCTGTTGTGCTGGGAAGGGGAGACATAGGCACTAACTCGTAGGAGGCCTAGTGTGGTCCCATTGGTCATTGCTTACTCAGAGGAAATCAATGTGAATATAACATAGAATCCTACATGTCAAAAAAGTCCACCTTACATAGTTCCTGGGCTTCTGGTCAGCCAAAGCTAATGCCAGGCAGCACCTGCCCGCCCTGCACAGGAGATGTTGACCAGGGATGTCGGCTGCTATCTCCCCAGCAGCACCCCCCACCCCCGAGTGCCCACCTGGCTCACGCAGCTGGCCTGGCTCAGGGTGCTCACAGCCCGCATATAGCTCTGGTTCCTTGAGCGGAACTTCGGGGAATTGTAGTTGGCAGAGGGGTCCAGGCTGTGACCCACAGGCACCTCACTTGCAGCTTGCAGGTAGCTCTGGCTATAAGAAAAGAGAAAGGAGAATTGGTGACCTAGAGATCCAGGGACCAGTGACAGGGGCATGGCCACTGGAGCTCAGAGGTTGTGTGAAGGTCCAGCAGTGTCTTTCGATGGATAATGTTGGCTGTGCAGGTATTCTGGGGTTCACTTCCACAAGTGTGAATTTCATCAAAAGGAATAGGGAAGGCTATTTACGAAATTGCTTTGCAACCTGACTTTTTATGGCCAGGTGGTAAAATTAGGATCATTTCACATAAAAGACAAAATGCTGAAGCACTTGTAATTCAGACAGCAGAATAGCAAAGTCAGCTGCCAAATTTAAGCCAACAGCCCCAAGAGCCTCATAAAAATCATGTTAGCTTTTTGGCAACTTTACATACTTTGGGATCCTAGTTGTTAGAGACTAGAATATTTTCCTACATAGATTTGTTGATAGCTCTGGAAATTTTAAAAGGAGACCATAAACCATTTCTAGAATAACATGAAAACATTTTTGTTCTTATTTTGCCCTTGAAATGCAGCTCATATTAGATGGTTGGTCATATGTGCATAAACGAGACTGGAAACCCATTTTGAAAAGCTGCAAGAGTGATAAAGTAATCACACAGAAGAGAATAATAGATTTCCTAACACTCCGCTTTTTTCTTCCATTTGCAAATTTGACTTCAGATCATAAAAACAAATCTGCATAACAGCGTATACGCCAAGCAATCTTCTAGCAGCAAGGGAGACTCAGGTGATGAGCCAGCCACCCCCCTGTCTGTCACCTCATGCACCAGTAGATTCTGGCAGGTTGCCCTGACACCTGTGCTACTGCCAACTACAGAGTCCAGGATCATTTTATGACCTGCACCCACTGGGGAAAGCTGAGCTTCCTCCTTCACGTTGGAGGGGCAGGGAACATGTGAGGAGCCTCAGAGCTGCGCTGTGCCTGCCCCCCAGCGAGGGAAGTCATGCAGGCGCCTTTCAGCACCCCTCCCTTCCAGTACTAGCTGCCTCAGGGCTTCTGCTGCACAGCTTCTGGATGCTCTCAGACTCCCAGGGACCAGGGCAGGCCATGCCCCGACGACAGGCACACCTGAAAGCTGGTGAGAGCTTCGTGGCTGCCCCTGCAGCCCTCCCCATCTCAGGGTCTCTCCCAAAGGCTCAGGAAAGCCCCTCCACAGATGGCACCTTCCGGGACTGGCCTACCTGGAGGGGCCTGCATGGCAGATAGTGAGCAGTTTCTCCAACCTTGCTGCCTATGAAGACTGCCTCCTCCTCCTCCAGGACACCTGCTTCTGTGACCTCCTCCTCCCTCCCTTCCCCAGGACACTTGCTCC
>PVKS010029462.1:0-25342 GCA_004027875.1 Aplodontia rufa | reverse complement strand
CTTAAGGATTCTCCATACTGCTTTCCAGAGGGGCTGTACCAGTCTGCAGCTCCACCAACAGTGTGTTAGTGTGCCTATCTCTCCACAGCCCCTCCAGCATCTATTGTTGTTTATTTTCTTCATCTTTGCCATTCTGACTGGTGTAAGGTGATATCTTAATGTGGTTTTCATTTGCATTTCTCTGATTACTAATGATTTGTGCCGGGTGTATGTCAGCTAGTTCTCTAATCATCACATGGTGACTAATATAGCTCCATGTGTCAGATCCTTGCCCACCAATGAAAAGTAGAATTATCTCATCCTTAAATTTGTTTTAAATCTAAGAAATCATCCGTACTTCTTTCCTTGAAGTCATCCCTGCAGACTGTCTCTCACCTCATTGGACAGAACTGAATCACATTATTTTGTCTAAGCCTATCACTGCCTGAAGGAGCGGAATCACTGTGACTCAATTTGCTCAACTCATGGGCCTATGGATGGGGCAGCCTTTCTTGGAAGTGTATGGTTGAGTTCCAAGTGATGGACACCTGGAGTAAGAACAGGGTTTCCTTGGCAAAAAAGAAAGAAAGAAGAAAATCAATATGATATATACCACTTTGTTAGTCAGATCTTCATTGCTATGACCAAAATACCTGACAAGAACAACTTAGTGGAGGAAGATTTACATGGTTTCAGAGGATTCAGAGGATTCACTCCACGGTTACTAATGGCACTGTTTGGATCTTAGATGAGGCAGAACATCATGGTGGAAGGGCTGGCAGAGCCAGCTTCTGGTTAGCTCATGGCAAGTAGAGGAGGGGAGAGAGAGAGAGAAAGAGACAGAGACAGACACATAGAGAAAGAGAGAGATGAAGGGATCAGGGAAAACATAAACGTTTTCATGGCATTCCCACAATAACCTATTTCATCTAACTAAGTCCCACCTCCCAGTAGCACATTGGCTATCAATAGATTAATCTATCAACCAATGGTCCACTGATGAGGTCAAGGCCTTCACGATCATAGCACTGCCTAAAAACCCCACCTGTGAACACAGGATACTTGGGAGATCATTCTAGATCCAAACACTATCTGTGTCAAGAATCATATCGTTCCCTTTGACCTGGTAATTTTATTCATGGAAATTTGTTGTTATAAAATAATATGAAAATATTTATGTGAATGTTCACAGGAAATAGTTTATTTTAAAACTACAAATGTCCAGTAGCATAAAATAATTAACTTAGATTACTTCAATTAGGTGAAATATTAAAGAATCATTGTATGCATAATTATGAAACCTATGGCAGAAAAGAAATATTTATTATATAATGCTGTATGAAAACAGACAATTATAATTACAATGGCAACTATATAAAATATGGTTTGTATTTCTAAAAAGATTATGCATTTTTTCCTTTTCCTTTTTAAACTTTTTGTTAGCTTATTTTTAAATTAATACAAAATATAATGAAATATCTCAGAATCCGTAGGAACATTGCATAATAGTCTAACTATAGGCTATTGGTTAAGATATGGTCAGATTATAAAATCACTTTGGTTCAGAAGTTAATTATTTCAATGGAAGAAAGTAATTAAAAAATGAGTTAAAATTGAAGCATTTAGGGGGCTGGAGCAATGGCTTGGCAATTACTGCGCTTTCCTGGCGTGTGCAAGGACATGGGTTCAAACCCTGGGACCACGTACACAGCAAAGTGTCAGAGCAAGGAAAGCCACATAACAACTAAATAAAATTGAATCTCTCTTCTTCTCTCTGTTACTGTCCCTCTCTCTTTGGAGAAAGGAGAGAAAAATGAGGCATTTAGGTATATATCTCTCAAATTTATACAACATACAATATTGAAAAAGATACATAAATTCCCACATGAGTTGGGTTATAAAGCATCCTTATACTTGTGATTATTTTTAGACTTCTACAGGCCACTATCAGAGAAAGGTTGTCTTTTTTCTGCTGTTATTAATCCTTATAGATATATTTGGCACATTTGTTTGTCCTTATTTCTTTGGGGAAAGCAGTTGACTAATCTAGCTTTTAATGCCTGAGATCCAGAAAGCAAGACACCTGAGAAAGGCCATGGAACTGTAGTTCCCCCTGTTTCAGAATCTCCTTTCACAACAGTCTTTCTCCTGTGCATAAACCTGTCCTGTCGTCAACTGTCATCCTGAAATGTTTATACATAAAATATGGAAAAAGGATGAGATCACAGCCCAGGATAAGCCTCAAGACACATCTTTAGGGTGGTTGTCATAGCAGAAATATATCCAGGATCAAAAAACTCTCTTGGATCATAGGCTCTCATCCCATCCATAAGCTGCGGAGCACCTGGTGTGTGGAATACAAGCGTCATGACCCAGGATGACCATGCTCAGTCACGAGCTGCTGAAAAGACAACAAGCTCTCTTGTGAATGATGGCCCTCCTTCCTGTATAACTCACCTTGTCCTCCTGACAGAACCAGGTGCATAGGGATAGCTTTGGTTAAGAGCCAATGGGACAGCAGAAATTGAAAGATGTCTCACTTGGTGTTCGTTTCTCACTAAGGTAGAAAGGTGAGGCGTGGTGTGGGACAGAATGGGCTTGCTGACATTCTCTCTTATTTTTACCCCTGCCTCCAAGCATCTATCCAAAGACATCTAGAAGAGTTGGGCTGGCTTGAGGAGAGAGGCTGCCCTAGGGAGTGGGTGGAGGTCTCCTGGGGTTTTGTGTCTTGTTGTGCCCTCCTCCGTGGCCTTCTCTCATTTGGGTATAAGTGTGTTCTGTCTGGGGAGATCCATTGGTCCTGGAGCAATGGAAGATAGACAGTTCTGAGGATGTGGTGAGAGGAGGGACTTCTCTCCAGACAAATGTATGCGTGTACCTGCACGCACGTGCACGCACACACACACAAACACTAATTTTTATATATGTTCTTGAAGAAATTGAGAGAGTTCCCTGACACCTGTACAACAAGATACTTTCTACTAGAAAAGGGGTAAAGGAGTGAAGGAGATAGAGAAGAAGCAGTTGAAGCAGGTTAGGATTCACTCTTGACTCAGTACTTAAAAGTGACTCAAAGTTCCTTTCTGTGATGTCCCTGCATTTCCCTCCTCACACCCATAAGAAGACTCACTTTTAGACATTCTAACATATTCCTGTCCAGCATTGACTAGAATGTACACAAATTGTTTTATTACACTCCTCTGGGCTTAAAGTCTGCAAACTTGTCTATATCCAGGTATGTACTGTTTTCCCATAGTTCATCCTAAGTCGCATATTTTTACATCTTCCATTCTTGTGATTTAAAGTAATCTTAAAATAGAAATAGGCAAATCTATAAAGGCAATGGAATATTTTAGCATATCTCTATGAGTAACATAAAAATGCAGGCAAGAGGGGCTGGAGCGTTGGCTCAATGGTTATGGTGCTTACCCAGCATGCATGAGTACACGAGTTCAAACCCCAGCACCACATACTCAATGAAGTCTTGGAGCAATGAAGGCCACATGAAAAACTAAATAAAATTGTTTCTTTCTCTCTCTCTCTCTTTCACTGTCCCTCTCTCTTTAAAAAAAATGCAGGCAAGATGAGTAAATTTAGAGAAGGCATGAACCACAAGATTAGAGACTTTGGTCTATTAGGCAGATGTAGAATAATGAAATAAATGACTAGAGTTTTTCTTTTTTTTCTATACACATCCAGAAATCACTAAGATATACCAAATGCTGGGTGATGAAAGCAAGTTTCAACAAATTTCATAATATTGACATCAAACAGAGTATGTTCTCTAACCATTGTAGAACTAGTTTAGGAAATAATAAATAAAAAAAACTAGAAAATTCTCAAAAACTTTAGAAAATGAACAACAAAATTATGAATAATGCACGAGTCAACGATGAAATCACAATAGGAATTGAACTGAAAAATCATGAATGGAACACACCTAAAAAGAAAGAAACCCTTTATCCATTAAAGGGAAATTTATAGCCTCAAAATGCATATATTAAAAAGTGAGTAAGTGGTTGTGGTGGTACCCACCTATAATCCCAGCAACTTGGGGGTTTAAAACAGGAAGATCATAAATTCAAGGCCAGCCTGGGTGTATTAGTGAGAATTTGCCTCAAAAGAAAAAGAAAGAAAGAAAGAAAGAAAAAACGGGTTGAGGATATAGCTTAGTGATAGAGATCTCTTGTGTTCAACTCCAGTACAAAATAAACAAACAAATAAATAAACAAAAAATTGAAAGGACTGAAAATAATCTAAAAAAATCTAAAAACGTTAGGGGAATAATTTCAAAGTAAATTCAAATAATGTGAAAGGAAGAAAGTAATAGTTTAAACTAGTCAAGTAGATAACAAATGTTCAACAGAGAGATTTGCAAAACCTAAAGTCAATTCTTTACAAATAGTAATGAAATTAATAGTTCTTAAATAAGCCTGGTCATAAGAAAAGGGAGAGGCCACTAATAACTAATATTAGTAATAAAATGGAGAAATTATAGATCCTACAGATATTATAAAGATCAGAAAACAAAACCTTTCTAAATTGAAAGCAAAAAATACCATGAAAATCACCACTTGCAAAATTGAAAATGAAGAAACAGAAAATCCTAATTAAAAAAAAATGAATCTGTGATTTAAAATCTCCTTACAAACAAAACTCCAGGTCCAGATGGCTTCACTGATGAATTCTTCCAAGCATTCACAAAGATATAATCTCAATTGTATAGAAATTCTTCTACAGCCTTGAAAAACAAGCAATATTCTTTCAACTTACTTTTTAAGTCCAATGTAACTTTTATACACAAAGCTGACAAAGATATTGTAATGAGATAATATTAAAGATTAGTTTATTTTGATGCAAAATAAAAGATGAATAACAATATATTATAATTATGTTGAGTGTATCCCAGGAATGTAATGTTTAATGCTCAAAAAGCAATCAATACATATAATTCATCTGAACAACTAAAATAAGAAGAAAAATTATATGGCCAAGTCAGTACATGCAGAAAAATAAACCCGACAAGATTCCACATGTTAAAACTCTACAGTCTGAGTATTCATAAGTTTGACTCCTTATAGGATAACACTTTTGAATTCAGGGAACCTTCTTTCTCCATTAACTATCTGGGACTTGAAGCTGGAAGGCAGAATTCCATTGATTTTTGTATGTATGTGTTCACTTTTTTAAGGTTTAATTTGGAAGAAAAAGGTTGAACACTGTCACTATTGCTTCCAGACACATGCCTCAGTCTCAGTGGTGGAGGCCACCAAACAGCAGAAATTAAGAGGGATGAAAGTTTTTTAGTAACAGAATTAGGGTGAGAGTGTTTTATTTTATCCTAGAATTGCCTCTCACCAATATTTTTGGAAGAAGATTTCATTTCCTAATTTGTTATTGATCTCTTTGCATTTGTTTTGGATTCTCCAAAGTGCACTGCCCTTGTTAAATGAGTCCTAGGTCCAAGCCACAACTGCGCCCCTGGCCACTTGCTGTTGGGGCTAGTTTCAGGATCAGTACGCAAGCCACCCGGGGGTTCTTTGGCCAAGATGTGCTGGGCACTTACAAAGGAGGGTTTAATATCTTATTTGGCTGCTTTCTGCCATGTTAATTCCAAATCTTTGCCTTTATATTAAACTGCCCCAAAAAGGGGTCCTCCAAATGGGACCCAGATTGTAGGGCACTTGCTTCTTTTTGTGTTGCCAACATCCAAACACTAAAGCACTTCTTGAATTCAGCCATCCTGGTGGGCATGGAGTAAGATCTGATTGTGATTTTGTTCCAAATCGCCTGTGCACTGATGCTCTTGAGCACTTTCTTCGTGTATTTATTGGCCATTTGTATGTCTTTTTAGAGCAATTGCTATGCAAATCATTCGCCCATTTTTAAATTGAGTTATCTTTTTATTGTTAAGTGGCAAGAATTTTCTATTCTAGATACACATCCCTTATCACACACGTGATTTGTAAGTATTTTCCTCCATCCTATGGATTGTCATGTTTCCTTTCTTGAGCATATCGTTTTCAGCACAAGTTTTTTTAATTGGTGAAGCCCCCTTTATCTAATATTCTATCTTTTCTTTCTTGTACTTTTGGAATCATAACTGCACTAAGATGATAAAGGTATATGTATAAAGTTTATTCTAAGAATTTAATAGCTTTAACGCTAACATTCAAGTTGGTGATCAATTTTAAACTAATTTTGTGTGTTGTGGGAGTGAGGAGCAAACTTCACTCCTCTGCATGGGCCTATCCAGTTATTTCAATCAACATTTCATAAAAAGATGATTCTTTTCCCACTGAATTTTCTTGGCATCCTTGTCATAAATTGGTTCACCAAAAAATTTAAGGTTTTATTTTGGACTCTCAATTTCTATTGCATTGATCTAGTGTCTATTCCTACACCAGTATAATACTATATTATTGCAGCATTGAAGCAAGTTTGGTAATTAAAAAAAAAAAAAAACTTTCTCAAATAGGTGTGTACCTGCTTGGATTAGAGTCTCTACAACATGTGACTGGAGAGGGCGGGATGGGAAACGCAGCAGCCTGTTCTTCCCTGAACAAAACGCAGACTTGGCGACAAGGAGAAGGAGCTCTGTCTTCTGGCTGCTTATGCCTACAGCAAAGCCGCTGCAACACAACGTCAAGGGTGGAGCTAACGGACTGGATCATGGCATAAATGCCATAGACTCTCCCAGCTTTTTACTGAAATTTAGTAAATTTTCCTAAATGCATGTTTCTTCATTCGTTTTATGTCCTTAGGAAAATTTCCAGAAAATTTAAGTAATCGCTCTCTATATTTTTCACCAGTTAAATTGCTGCTTACTTTATCCAATGATGATTATGTAAGTACAACTTGAAGGGCTGATTGGATCAGCTCTTAGGAAGGTGAGAGTGGGAAGCACTCGGATTCCAGATGCATCTGAAATTGCAGAATCGTGGCAGAACAACAGCCTTTTAGTTTGAATAATTCCACTCAAGGTGCTCGATTCAGGGCCTGGTAGAACCTTTATATTCATTAATACACTCAGTCATCAATTCTGTGCATGTTTAATAAACACCTAGGCTTCAAACAAGTACAATTTTTTTTGCCAATTTTGCTATGTTACAGATTTTAAATGGAGATCTCTAACCACTTTGATTATACTCCACAACATGTATTTTATGTATACTTTCTTTATAAGCATGCATGTAGTTTTACTTTAAATCATGGTGTCTATATAGCTTTTAAACATGCATGATGCATGTTTGATGGAAACATCAAAGCTTATTTAATAATTAATATGATAAAGCCCATTACTTAACACTCTTCAAACATCAACTTTAATGTAGTGTCACTTGATCTTTCCATAACGCTGACTTGGTTATTGGAAGTAGGGCTAATACAATGGTGATCTGGAAATTGCAATGGTGCTCTGGAAATCTGCAGTAGGTGGAACCTAATTAAATGACTACCGAAGTCAGAAATGGATTCTCCTATGCCAACAGCTGTGGTGAAAATGTAATCCTGCTATGTTCAGTCTTTAAGTCCCCATATAAAAATTCTGAAGTGTATTTCATGACTCAGTTCTTTCAGTACATTGCTCTATCTGGACTTCTATGAAATCTGCATTTCTACACTGAGCTGTGCTATCAGTTGACCTTCACCTTGACTGTGCATTTATAAACATGAATTTGCATTTGTAAACAAAAATTCAAATTCAGGTACTAGAATGTCTAAATAAAATTCTGGATTTGTTCAATGCATACTGTACACACATATGGAAAATCACAATGAACCCAATTAATATATGCTCATACAAAAAGAAAAAGAAAAATTATAGATGCTCTTACTTTCTTAGATTTCTATTTGAGGACCATGGTCTATATCCTTCACTTGGCATTCCAGCATATTCTTCTTGGTTCTGTTATTTAGCCTTTTATGTATATTTCCACCTCTTATTTTATGTAGAATTAATTTGCACATTTTTTGAATAATGCAAGTAGGCATATGAAACCTTTTAAAATTATATCTACACTTATTTCGGAATAAAATGGTTTATAATGCCTACCAACTTTTGAAGGTCTTATGTTGATGTGTGTTTTAGAATGCCAAGGGGGATTTTATTCTATCACATAACACATTAGTCAGGGTTTTTCAGAGAAACAGAGCCAATATATATATAGTAAGGTTTATTATAAGGAATTAGCTCACACAATTATGGAGACAGAAGACCCATGAGTCATCATTTGCAAGCTGTAGACCCAGGGAAACTGGTAGTGTAACTAGAAGGCCTAAGACTGAACCTTGTAGATTCCTGCCTGTGTCTGAAGCCTCAGAACCAGGAGTACCTAAGGCAGGTAAAGCCTATTCCTGCTTCAGCTGTCAGGCAGAGAATGAATTCAATCTGTTTCTCTTCCTCTACCTTTGTATTCTATCCAGTTCCTTAATAGAGTTGATGATGTCCATCTTTGTTGAGAAGGTCAATTCAAATGCTAATGTCTTCCAGAAATACTCTTTCAAATACACTCAGAAATGGTATTTAACCAGATATGTGAGCACCATGTGGCCCCATTAAATTGACACATAAAATTAGCCATTACACATAATGGATTGTTATATCTTCTTGAGGAACTGATCCTTTTATCAGAATAAAATCATCATCTTTATTCCTAGTATTATTTTTTTGGTCTGAAATCTTCTCTGTCTTTCAATAAGTATAAAAATGGATTCCAAGTTTCTAATTCTAATATGAAATATCAGTATTCTAATCATAACTTAGAATATAATTTTCTCTCATTTTACTATTATCTTATTTGTTTCTTTACATCTAAAGTAATTTCCTTATATGTAGTATATAGTCAGGTCCTGTTTTACAACCTCTGCATTTTAACTGAGATATTTAGACCATTTATATTTAATATGATTATTATATGATTTGATTTATTATCTGTTTTTATCCTTTAAATATATCCTGTTTGAATTTTGTTTCCTTTTCCTTTTTTCTTTTTCTTTTCTTTTTTCTTCCTTTTTTTGTAGTTTGGATTGAAAATTTTTGTTTTATTTTAGTAATGATGCTGTTGCTTCACCTTTGTTGGCCTACTGGTAATTACTCTTTTTGCTGTTGTTATTTTAGTGGTTGTTTAGGGTTTATCATTTACCTCTTTAACTTACCAAATGGTACTATACAAATTCACATGTTCGAATGACATTATACCATTTCACATATAGTACCAGAATCTTATGATTCCATTTCTTCTTTCCCAAATTTTCATGCTGCTATTGCCCTATGTTTTAGTTTTAGATATATTATAATCCTCACAATACATTGCTATTATATTTCTTTAGTCAATTATCTTTTAAAGTGATTTAAATACCAATCAAAAACATCTATCTATTCACCAATATAGATGCCATTTCCAAAGCTCTGCACTCCTTTGTTCAGGTCCATATGTCCATCTGGTGTCATTTTCTTTCTTCCTGAATTAACTTCTTTTACTGCAAGTCTGATAGTGATGAATTTTTTCAGTATTTATATGCTTAAAATTAATTAACTTTGCCTTTCACTCTGGAGTATATTTTTAGTGGAGATAGAAATCTAAGTTGGGGCTGGAACAGTGGCTCAGCAGCTACAGCACCTGCCTGGAATGCTCAAATAGTGAGTTTGAACCCCAGCACCACATGTGTTGGAGCAACAAAAGCCGCATGAAAAACTAAATAAAACTGATTCTCTCCTTCTATCTTACTGTCCCTCACTCTTAAAAAAAAAATAAAGAAATCCAAGTTGATTTTTTGTTCCTTTAATACTTCAAAGATTGTTCTGTACTGCTTTAGATGAGAAATATATGATTGCTCCTATCCGTGTTCTTCAGCATGTGGTGGGTTCTTCTCCTTTTCCTCTGGATGCATTTAAGATTTTCTTGTGATCACTGTTTTTGAGCAACCTGATTATGATATGCTGTGGTGTGGTTTTATATTTCTTGCTCTTAAGTTTCATTGAGCGTCTTGGACCTTTGCGATAACAGCATTCATTAAACTTGGAAACATTTCAACTGTTACTTCTTCAACAATTTTTTGCCCTCTCACTTTGGGAACTCAATTCATACATGTAGGTCACTTAAAATTGTTCCCCAGTTCACGACATTCTATGTGCTTTTAAAAACTCTTTCATCTAGCTGAGCCAGTGGTGTGCACCTGTCATCCCAGCAGCTAGGGAGGCTGAGACAGGAGAACAGCAAATTCAAAGTCAGCCTCAGCAACTTGGTGAGGCCCTAAGCAACTTGTCTCACAAACTAAAAAAGGCTGGGGATGTGGCTCAGTGGATAAGTGGCTCTGGGTTCAATTCCTGGAAAAAGAGAAAGAAAAAGAAGAAAGAAATAAAAAGGAAGGTAGGAAGGAAGGGGTAAGATTCCTTCTCTCTGCTTCATTTAGATGGTTTCTATCCTTGTGTGTGCAAGTTCACTTTTTCCTGCAAGGTCTAATGCAGTGTACTTTCAATCTCAGGTGCTGTTAGTGTTCATGTCTAAATGTCCACACCGCTAGTTAATTTTTTTTATTTACTAAACTTAATAAACATAGAAAATGCAGGTAGAATAATTATTTTATTGCCCTTGTCAGCTAATCCTAATGTTTGGGTCAGTTTCGGTTCTATTTCTATTAGTTGATTTCGTTCCACATTGATTGTAATATTTCCTTCTTTCTGAAATGCCTCATAACTTTGGATTGGATGCTAAATTAATTTTTACCTTTTTGGGTGCTGAATATTTTTGTATTTCTGGAAAAAGTTTTATTCTGCAACATACTTAAGGTATTTGGGGGAAAAGTTCAGCCTTTTCAGCCCATTTGGAAGTTTTGTTAGGACTGTAGTAATGATAATTCTGATGTTAATTACTCTCCACTGCCGAAGTAAGACCCTTCTTTGTTTTTTGACCTAATGCTTTCTTTGTAAGATGGGAGATTCTCTAGTTGAGCTGATAGGAGGAACAAATACCATTTTCAGCTGTATGTGAGTGTGGGGCATCACCATCTAATTGTCACGGGAGGATCTTTTCCTGTCTTTGGATAGTTTTCTCCCACACATGCTCTGATTAGCATTCAACTGAATATTTGAGGGAGGGGGGGTGTCTTCTGCAGATTCCTGAAGTTCCTTCTCTGTGTATCTTTTCTCTTCTCTTCTACCTTTTATAATCTAGCCCTCTTGCTGGCATCCGTTTCTCAGCTCTGCCTCCTCAACGTAAAAGATTCTGCTAGGATTTTGTTGGGTTCCTCTCCTTGCCTTGCAACCTAGAAAATCTCTCAGGGCATTATTGTTGGTTAAGAATAGAACTGGATTATTTAGTTTGTTTTAATTAATTCATATTTCAGTATGATTTAATTATTTAATTTATTTTAAACTGGGTTTTAATTGTCTTCTGTCCTGTAGTGTATCTGGAAAACCATTGTTTCTCAAATTTAACAGGTTTTAAAAGAATATTTTGACTATTTCAGGCAGGAGGGTTAATTTGATCTTTGTTATTTTCTATCTTGGCCTGACACCTGTAATTAGCTATTTTTCTGGGACTATGGCACAGGGCTCTCTGATCCTCAGTACATCTCCCCAGTAATGGTTTGGATATTCCACCCTGTCATTGGCTGTCCAAGGATGCCTGCACTGTGAAAATGCAAGCTCTCCTCTCTCTCTCTCTCTCTCTCAACATAAGCACAAAGTTTCAGGTGAGTCTGCCTGAAGTATCATGTTTCCAAATGTACTGGAGTAAAACACGATTGAGTGAAGCCTGTCTAATTGGTAAGAAGTCACTCAAATGGTGGTTGGATAAATTTGTCTTTACTCAGTTGATTCTATCTTCATAACATAAAAATACAATTACACAGTGTGAAGGAAGTCAACAAGAAAAGCTTTAAGGTACCTAAAAGAAAAACTACTTTTAACATAAGCAGATAATTATGCAACAAAGCTTTGATCGTTGAAGACGGGCATTACCTACTTATTTAAACAAGTCACTTAAGGTCTTAATGAAGGATTTTAATGAAAGATCTTTAAAAGCCTACGTGAGTTATTCCATCTCATGGTGAATTTCCTACAAATTCTTTCAGTCACCACATCAAACACAGATAAGCACCTCTAGGAGGCAGATGGGCCTTTCCTCTTTTATAGCTAAAAGTAACAAATGTGTTTTTCTGTTAAATGTGTTCTCCAACTCAGCCTGCTTTCACTTTTTTAAGTCTGAATTACATATTGATAAATTGGCAATGTTTTTAAATAAGTGAAGTCTTTTTTGTGTGTGGAAACCAAGACTCTTTGGTTTAGGAAACAAAGTTTCTCAGAAAACAGAATCTTTCCTGACCCCAATTTGGCATCCTCCTTCACCAAAGCAGTATCCTCCAGCTTACATTTCAGTCTCAGGGGAAAACGAAACAGATTATAAACTGAGAAGTATACCTCAAATTAAGGCTTACCTATCTTAAAAGAGAAACAGTGAGAGAGATGTTTTTCCAAACGGATTTTAGTTCATTTTACTTATTTGGTACCAGGGGTTGAACCCAGAGGTACTTAACCACTGAGCAACATCCCCAGCACTTTTCATATTTTACTGTGAGACAGAGTCTCACTAAGTTGTTCAGGGACTTGCTAAATTGCTGAGGCTGACTTTGAACTTGAGATCCTCCTGCCTCAGCCTCCCGAGTTGCTGGGATTACAGGAATGTGCCACTGCACCCAGCCTTTCCTACATTTTCATGAGAATTCAGTTAGTTCATATGAGAAAATTTCATAAATTCTTATTTCCTCTCTACTGTGACCTGAATACTATACCCCTCTGTCCTTTAGAAATCCTTGGAGACTTCCCCTATTTCCACTGGGAGTCTGGAGGTAGAAGACGGGGCAGTGTGGTAAAAAGGGATCCACAGAACCTGGAGTGTTGAAGAAGGGTCCTGTGGGAGCATGGTCTGTGTGGACGAAAATGACAGCCAACACTGTCCTCACTGTGAAAGGGTTTAAATACTAAGTCACTTTTTTTCTTTTTTTAAAGAGCGAGGGACAGTGAGAAAGAGAGAAACAATTTTTATTTAATCTTTCATGTGGCTTTTGTTGCTCTGAGACTTCATTGTGTACGTGGTACCGGAGTTTGAACTCATATTTGCGGTGTAACCACTGAGCCACCATTCCAGACCCAAGTCACTTGTTCTTAATTTGGTAACCACTGCAGGCGCTGGATATTTGCTGGATACATCATACCAAGGAACAATACATAAAGGGATGTGCTTTAGGATGAGCAATATGAAAACAGTGGTTAATCTAGATGGCAGATGGATGGGGAGGAGAATGGATTCCTTGAGATCAGAAGAGGAGCTGAGGTTTCCCTAAGCCGGCACAGCCTTTGACAGGTCACAGACACAATGTGCTTTCTTTCTTTTTTTTCTGGGAATTGAACCCTGGGGTGCTTTTCCTCTGAGCTACATCCCCAGCCCTTTTTATTTTTTATTTTGAGACAGGGTCTCACACAGTTGCTTAGGCCTGAACTAAATTTCTGAAGCTGACCTTGAATTTGTGATCCTCCTGCCCCAGCCTCCATAGTCTCTGGGATTACAGGCATGCTCCACCATGCTTTCTTTGACATACTGAATCTTACTTGATACTTATAGTAACCCTGAGATGGAAGCTGGAAAGATACCCTGATTTACAGATTTAAAGCTCAAAGCTCAGTTCAGGTCTTTGATTCACGCCAGTGTTCCTTTCTCCATCCTGGGCTGCTTTTTGGCAGGTGAGAAGTTAACTCTAAAGTTGCAGGCTTTCCACTAATGTTTTGCCTCGTGGATTCTGAGCATGCTTTCAAGGCTGTATTACAGGTCTAAGGCTCTCACCTAAGCCTTATTTCCCGAACTGCATTTCTTATATATTGGGTTTCATATACAATTTCCACTGGTAAACTCTGTCTAGAGGAAAACCAATAAGTCAATTAAAAAACAATTAGGAATTACTAGTAACAGAGAGAGGGAGAGCCAAGCTTTACTTAAAGTTTTAAGGATGGGCGCTTGGAAAATAGCAGTAGTAATGACAATAATCAAAAGGTGATGGAAATGGTTTGGGAAGGCAAATATGATAAGCTTACTTTGGGACGAAGAGAAAGATAGTGCTTAAGCATCCTGTAGGATTTGGGGGATGTTTAAAACCTAATTTTTACTCACACACACAAAAAAATGGAAACTTTATAAAAGTTCCTAGTGACTAATGCTGAGCAGCAAAACTGAAGTGAGTAATTCAGTTAAAGAATACTTGGAGTAAAGGGAGTACTGTGAACTGGAGAAGCCAGAGAATTCTTCCTGCATAGCCAAGGATCGAGCTGGTGCGTGAATGCCATTTGGATGGTTGGTAAAGGCTATCGGTTAGTTGGTAGAGAGAGTTAGGCACTTAGAAAACACTCTGATTCTGGGTGGCATCAATTTGATGAAGGTCTATAATTCTGCAAATGTGTCAAGATGAATCCATTTTCTGCAATTAGCAGAGAAAAATGTAGAGGGAAATGGTCCCAAACCCCAGGAAGCACCATGGACCCAGAAAGATCAGATGATAAAAGTCAATTTGAGGTGGTGCTCATGACAGCAGGCAAACCACTCCCGGGCGCCCAGCACTCACTTTTCCTCCACGTGAAATGGTGAGGTCACCTCTAGGAGGATGCGGGCTCAGACAGGAGGATGCAAGCTCAGCTCCTTAAATGCTTTCACGCTGTCACTGAAAAGATCAGAAGGAATTGACCTCATTGGAATTGCTGCAAGAGGAGGAGCAGCAGGTGTCACAGGAGCAGGGTCATGCCAATGCAAAGGTGAAAGAAGACACCATGACTTCCTCTCCCCTTCCTGTCCCTTCTCACTCCCTGGTAGTGACAGGAAATGGCTTCATCTGCAGGCTGCCTCTATTGGAGGTGGGTGGGAATTCTTCTCAAGCCAGTTCTTCTTGTGGCTTTTCTGGTATCCTCTTGCTCATAGATACCACTGAAAAGGCCCTGGAGAAATCAACCAAAACTACAAAAATACAAATACGCCTACCAAGCCCAAAATGCTGCTGCCTGGCAGCACATCCGCTCAGAATTTCGCCTGAACAAAGAACCCTGAAACATTCCTTTGTCATTGTTCTGGAAGACTGTAAAAGTTTCCTAAATGTAATTTTTATCACCTTTTTTCTTTTTTTTCACCATTTATGAACATATGTGTTTTTTATGATATTCACAACATGCTTGTGTCACAAGATTCAAATTTAATTTCCTGCTATTACTGCACAATATGCATGGCAAAAAATGATATAAAAATGACAAAAAACAATGAATAGTGACTCAGTCTCTGCTAAGTTACCTTTTGGAAATAAAACTCGAGAGTAACCCAGCTGAGGCTTTAGATTGGCTGTCTCCAATCCATGTTGTTTTGAGGCATTGGTAATAATCGTTAGAAATGTTCAAATGTTCTGATAGTGGCAGGATTTAGTTTATTGAGAAATCATCGTCTTTCACACCAGAGATTTAAGATAGGTTGTAACTTCCTTCATAGGCAGGAAATGTGGGTGGTTAGCTGGTAGCTTATGAACAATGCTTTGTGCCTTCCCATTTAGACTCAAACGCATTCAAGTCAAGTTATTCATGTCATAATGTACCTCATTCCTTGCAGGTAGTGATCATGAACCTGTAAACAAAAGCTTATTTATGACAGAAACAGAGGAGGAATTCTTCCTACTAATTTTTCCACGAAGGTAGTAAAAGTAAAGGTAATCAGATGGGGGCTGGAGTGGTGGCTGAGCGGTTGCAGCATTTGCCTTTCTTACGTGAGCATGCGGGTTCGAAGCCCAGCACTGCATATACAACAAACTGTTGGAGCAATCAAAGCCGCATGAAAAACTAAATAAAATTTTTTATATCTTTCTCCTTCTCTCTCTCTCTCTCTCTCTCTCTTCTCACTGCAAAACAAAACAAGAGTATACAGGTGAAGAATCTTGGCTCCGGGGCCTGTAGACATGGGTTTCAAGTCTGCGAGCTACTTGGTAACTATAAGCCAGATTCTGAACCATGCCATGCCATAGTGTCCCCATGGCTGAAATGGACACTTGAAACTCTCTAGCATATGGAGGTATTGGAGACTGAGTGATGCAAAGCATAGGATGTGCCTGGGAAGACCCCCCGATGTGCTTCTGTTGGAGCGACGGTGATACCAATAGCAGCAATGGCCGTGTATCCAGAGTCTTCTCCAACATGGAAAATCATAGCTTCAGTACCTTGAGGTGCACGTTGGAGGATAGCAAGTTCTGATGCCTGAGTGACACCTCCCACCTGTGTTTATTTGCTTAGTTCTAATTCAGGCATCCAAAAAAGGGACAGGACATGTTTTGTCTTACTAGGTGTTAGTTTTCATGAAATGTCATTCCTGAATTGGCTTAACTTCTCCCAAATGTGCGTGAGTGGGAGAAAATTCACAAGTAAATAGGATAAAGAAAGAAATAAGGAAGGGGGGAAGAAGGAACAAAATAATGCATTTTAAAGGTGATTGAACTTTAAATATTCCTTGAAAAAAATTAAAAAGAATAGAAAGAAAAAGAAGATGAACTGATACCCTCTCCTGCTAAGTAAGGTACACCAGAATCTATCATGTTGTAACGTAACGGGCTTAAATTCTGCAAAAGTGTGCTGTACTTTGTGTTTTTCACTCCATTAAAGCACTCACAAAAAGTGTCTTCCTAAATGCAAATAGGGCTTCCTGTTGTAACCATTTGCTTTCCTGAGCAAACTCTCTGACAATGAAAACACATGCTATAGAGATGTAGAATGGCATAACAGAGGATATGAAGAATAAGACTCCTTCACACCTTCATTCTCTGGTTGCCTATGGCTTCTTTGGATTGCACCTGTTACCCTCATTATCCTACTCCTTAGACTCTTGGATAGGAGCAGACTAGAATGCACCAGTCCAGAATAAACTATGATAACTTGAAGGTATCTGTCCAAAAGAGTATAGGGTTCAGAAAGCATAAAAAGGAGCTAGGAAATCTGAAAGCAGTGGCCAATTTGAAGACCATTTCTGTGTATCATTGGCTGCCTAGAGCCCTGTGTTAAGTGTGAGTGTGATCTTGTATCCCATGCTCAAATGGAACAGGTACCAATCGAGACTGGTTATTGAGGTCTTCCAGGAACCCAGTTATAAGAGTCACATGTTTATGTCATGCTGGGTCCAGAAGTTAAGGGCCTTCAGCGCCCACCTGGAATTGTAGAAACAAGCTAAGATACAGGGGCAGTGTTAATAAAGAAGTAAAGGAAGTGAGGACATAGAATCCTAGTTTTCACAGAAAGCTCTCTCTGCCAGGTGAATCGTGGGGATCAGTTAGCGTCACAGCTCTTCTTTGCAATAGATACGGTTCATCAGCCCTCTGTGACAATTTGACTCCTATAGTTTAAAAGACTGTGGATAGGGCTGGAGCAGTGGCTCAACGGTTACAGTGCTTGCCTGGCATGTGCGAGTACATGAGTTCTAACCCCAGCACCACATACACAACAAAGTCTCGGAGCAACGAAAGCCACATGAAAAACTAAATAAAATTATTTCTCTGTTTCTCTCTCTCTCACTGTGGATGGACTGAGTCTGACCTCCCCCATTGCCACCATCCCTCCACATCTTCTCCTTTTATGAAATTGAAGTAAAAATCATTTTATGAGAACTTTTTAAAAGCTGTTTGCCTCCAGCCCAAGTCGTCTTACTTGATGCGTGTTTATTGTCCATATACTTTTTATGTTTTCTTATTTCACAGGCTTCACACTGGTTACTGAGGTATTTTAGTAAAAAAAGAAAAAACAGCACAATAATTCTCAAGCCTTTTTCCGTGATTGAACATGCATATGTCTTGCCTAGCCTGGAGTACCTATTCAAGCCTGAGTAAGAAGCCGGTGGCTTGGAAACAGCAAGTTTCCACCAAAAGCCATCTTGAAATCACGTTTTGCACAGAGCAGCTTCACCATAAACAGAAAAGTCTCTCGTCACCAGAATTCCCGCTTCGGTTAACAACACTGGAACAATCCACCAGCATCTGCTTTAGTCCAAGGTCTGTCCCTGGGCACGTGCCCCCAACCTCGTTCCCCTTGATGAATTAGGAATCTGTATATGGGAAACATGTATGGCTTAGTTGTAATGTACGTGTAAACATCCACAGATCTGATTTATTGTGACCCCATTTTCTTTTGAATTAATACCAAATGTAAAAATAAAAACGATCTAAAATTGAATGTTTTTCACAACAGTCACTCATTGAAAACAGTACTGGCGACGTGGACTGTGTTGTGATGCTGGCTTGCATCTGCCCAGGAGTGGAGGGTTTAAGATTCCAGGACTCTTTCCATATGCGTTAATGCAAGAAGCATATCTGGATTGTGCTCTCTGCTCTTCAGAACACATTTATTGTACTGTTTTCAGTTATGGTTTCTTAGATGTAAGATTGTACAGCCACCGGTTAGAACAGAATTCACCTGTGAGTAGCGGTGTAACGGAGATTGGAGTTTGGAAGACATTATCTAATAGTCAGAAGATGTACATACAATTGTGTTCAGAGCATAAGTTTTCTTCATGTAGTTATCGGAATAATCTGGGGAAGATGGGATACCTGTTCTATCTTGCTCCTTAGAAAAAGAATGTGGGGGTGATATCAGACAAGCAAATTTTTTCAAAATATGCAGTGGATACTTCTAAAGAGCAGAGATGTACATTTTTCCATTGTGAGATTGTGCCAGCCATGGCTGTCTCTGTGTTTCAGCTGTGATATGAAGGGGCTTCACTTTCCTGGGAAGAACAGGAATTACTTCTCAAGTTCTCTAACTTCTTTATATTACTCTTTGGTCTGTCAGTTTGTTTCCAAATAGTCTTAAGACTATTTCTGTGTATGTGTGTGTGTGTGTGTGTGTGCATGTGCATGCACACACATATTCACACACAGACTATATATACATACATATATATATACATATATATATATATAGTATCTGATAATAATAAGTGGATCCATTTGGAAATTGTGTCAGATTTTTATAGATAAATTAGATTGTAAATGTTTATAGAACTGAATATTTGGAAAAACCAGAACATATTCTTCTGTTAAGAACCGTTCTTGAGGACTGGAGTAGTGGCTCAGCAGTAGAGTGCTTGCCTGGCATTTGCAAGGACCTGGACTCGAAACCCAGCAGCACATGCACAATTAAGTGTCAGAAAAATAAAAACCAGATGAATAAATAAATAAATTTAATACTCCCTTTCTTTCTCTCTTACTCCCTCTCTGTCTTAAAAAGAAAAAGCATTCTTCTTCAGTGCAAATAATTACTGCTAAAATCAAACATTTTTATTTCCTTGAACTGGTTTTTCCAACATAAGAGCATCTGTACAGCTCAGCCACACAGGATGCGCTGCAAGTCTTTAAATAGAAGAGATTCTGATTCTTTCAGTGTTGTGGATCAAACTTTGAGGCTCCACCCTCTTCCTCCCCTCACTGAATAAACGCTTCATGAGAATGTTTCACACTGGAAATATTAGCACCTAATTGATGAAATTCAGTGCCTTCGAAGAGCTGCAACCTTGACTTCTTGCTCCCCGTGTGGATTAAAAGCCTCTTTACTCCTTCCCGAGTCTGACACTAACCGGCTAGGGAATCTGCTTCACCTATTGAACTTCAACTTTCCATTCTGCGATTGGTGGTGACAGCAC
The DNA here is from genome assembly GCA_004027875.1 of Aplodontia rufa. Classification (NCBI taxonomy): domain Eukaryota; kingdom Metazoa; phylum Chordata; class Mammalia; order Rodentia; family Aplodontiidae; genus Aplodontia; species Aplodontia rufa. The sequence goes on along the minus strand of PVKS010029462.1, from coordinate 5,666 downwards.
CACATGCCCTTAGCTGAGACTCCTGCATCCAAACATGCCACCAAATGCAAAAGAAGTAATTCATGGTACCACAGAACAGTGCCATCTATTCCGCCTGGTTGGCCAAGTCAGAAAGACTTGAAGACAGAAGAATATTTTTTTAAAACATTTTTTAAGAGAGAGGGGCAGTGAGAGAGATAGAGAGAGAGAAACAATTTTATTTTTAGTTTTTCATGTGGCTTTCGTTGCTCCAAAACTTCATTGCGTACATGGTGCTGGGGTTTGAACTTGTGTAATCGTTCATGCTGGGCAAGCACTGTAACCCCTGAGCCACCACTCTAGCCCCAAAGACAGAAGAATCAATCCAACATTAGTCAGAACCACAGTTGCCCAAGTACTAACTAGCTATGTACTTTAGAGCAGACTTTTATCCCTAGCTTTTCTAAAAGGAGTAAGAATTAGAGAACTATCCCATCTAATGCAATGAATGACAGTGATGCTTTCTATAGTTGTCATCAAGAGTACATGCGTAGCCCTTATTGGGTGCTCTCTAACCCTGTGGGAGCTCTGTTCCCTTCTCACGCGTCCTAATCCTACTTCTTACAAAGAGAGGAGGAGGGAGAGAGAGAGATTGCTTAGCAATATACACTTAGGTAGGAGCTCATATTTAGAAGATTTAACAAAAAATAGAGGAAACTACATAAAACCATTTCATAATTTTTGAAATTTTACATCAAGTTTGCAAAATCTATAGCTCTAAAGAGGCATAATCAACATTTTTTTTTATTATCTGGGCATCATTTTAAAAAAAAATGTATGTGAGAGAGAGAAAGAGAATTAATATGTAGCTTTCGTTGCTCCAACACTTAGTTGTGAACATGGTGCTGGGGTGTGAACTCACATCCTCATACATGCCAGGAAAGCTCTCCAACCACTGATCCACCACTTCAGCCCCTAAGCATCATTTTTTTTTTAAGAGAGAAGGACAGTGAGAGAAAGAGATAGAGAGAATTTTTATTTAGTTTTTCATTTGGCTTTCATTGCTCTGAGACTTCAATGTGTATGTGGTGCTGGGATTTGAACTTGCATACTCCATATAACAGGCAAGCACCCTAACCACTGAGCCACTGCTCCAAACCCCCTCCCCCTTGGCATCATTTTAAATAATTTTTTTGCTGTTAGGTCTGCATGGTCTCAATGAGGCAGCTGTATTACAGTACAACTGCTGTCTAGGAAAATTTCCTGGTGAGTGCCAGGATACCACATTCCCATAAAATCAATATTTACCACATCAGACCACTGGCCAATGGGTCTCTGGAGTGTCCACAACCTAGAATATGTGGTTTTGTTTTCGAATCGAACATTTGATATTTTCAACAACCCAACATCCAGGGCCATTCTCTGCTAGTATTTTCCTTCTCAAAATGAAAAGAACACACGTGGTCAGAAGAAGAAACACGGCTGTGATCTTTGCTGTGTGACCCCAATTCTCCTCTTGCACCTCCATTCTCTGTTTCTAAACAAGGAGGCTTCACTAGACCAGGGGCTGGCAATCTATAGTCTGCAGGCAAACCCAGCCTGTTGCTAGCCTTCCATGATGTGAAAATTTATTTCTTTTGTTTAAGCCATTGGTAAAAGATCAAAAAAGAAGGAGATATTGCACCACGTGAAAATCATAAGAAATTAAATTCTCAATGCCATAAATAAAGTTTCATTGACACACAGCCACGCTCATTCATTTATGTATTGCCTACAGCTGCTTTTGTGCTAAAATGGCAGAACTGAATAATTGTAACAGAGATCATAGGGCCAGAAAAGCCAAAAAATTTTACCATCTGGCCCTTCAGAATCCCTACACAATTACTAAGGGTCTTGCTATCAAGGTTCTTGCCAACTAGAATTGTTCATAATTTCTTCTTTCTAACTTTACTTTAGTTCCCTTTCATTTCCTGTTCTTTAAATGACAATGATCAAGGGGAAAGAATCTAAAATAAATGAAGTGGCATCCACCCAGTGATACAGGAAAATCAGGGATAAAGTGCAGGACTCATTTTTAGGGTCCTCCATGGAACTACTTCTTCTTTTTAAGAGAGAGAGAGAGAAAGAGAGAATCAACTTTATTTAGTTTTTCATGTGACCTTCATTGCTGCATTGTGTGCGTGATGCTGGGGTTCGAACCTGCATCCTCGTGCATGCCAGGCAAGCGCCATAACCACTGAGCGACCACCCCAGCCCTCAGCACTGCTTTTCTTAACTCTTCTGGAGCCTCTGCCCCTCCCTTTCACCTTGCTCATCTGGGCTCACTGAAGTCACATCTCATAGGCTCCCTACCACACCACAATGTGAATAGAGCCTTACACTTATGTGAATATGTCACAAAAAACAAGGGAATGCTAGTCTATTTCACAAACATCAGAAGCAAGTTTCTACTAGGTTGGTGATAGATTTCAAACCCTCATCTTAGTCTTCCGGTCTGCCTTGTCAGAGCTCCTTCAAACACTCAAAATGATCATCATTCACTTTTATTGAGCATTCGCTATGAAACGGACATGTGGTCTTGAAGGTGGAAAATTGTAATTTGGTAACGCAGCCACAGCCAGGTAACCCTCCTCTCTTCTTCCATCAACTTTGATTGTTTTCCTCTTGGGCTTCTTTCATCTATGTGTAGCAGTCTTTAAAGAAAAAAAATAGCCATTATTCCCTTGGATATAGAATCAAATACAAATATTATCTGGAATCTTTTATATTCTGTTACACATAAAATATATGTAAGGTGCTCACATTTATAGTCTTTTCTCTTTAAATATAAGATTTAAAAACTTCTCACAAGGTTTTCAGGTAAAATCCTCTCAATATGAGCTCCTCATAAGAGTGGGCTAAATGTCGAATCTTGACAGTAGCTGGGGAGAGCTGGGCAGTCGGTCCAGCTTGTGGACCTCGCCTCTGGTCACCTACTGCCATGAGCAACCCAAGCTGGTGTACTGGGGGTCACAAGTTTAAATCTCAATGAAACTCCACTTGGGAACTTTCTTAGTTAATGGAAAAGAGAGAGAGGAGAGAGAGAGAGAGAGAGAGAGAGAGAAGAGAATACATGCCATCTCCTAAAGGCCATATGAGGAAACTCGTAATAAGAATTTCACAAGTTACTGACAAATTCAACAAATGTTTATTTGTGCCTTCTGGGCTCTGGATACCATGCCAGATACTGTGGAATACAGGAAATAGTGTGCTTCCCACCCTCCTCCAGGAGGGCAGAACGACTCCCTCTGACAAGAAAGAAAAATCGCACAGCTCTGAGGGACCCGGGGAATAAGTGCCTACAGAGGTCTGTTCTGGGTGGAACCTGGAAACTTTCATGGAGAAGTCAGCAGAGCATGTGATCTGAACCTGGAAGGTCAGGAGGATTTCACTGGGAAAAATAAAAGACACACTTTTGCTCTGAATAGAGACAGAAGGCCTGAACATAAGCCAACTAACATGCATTTTTAATAATTCCTTTAATAGAATTGTTGCCCCACCTAGGTCTATTTCAAAAAAAAAAAGAAAGAAAGAAAGAAAGAGAAAGAAAGAAAGAAAGAAAAAGAAAGAAAGAAAGAGAGAAAGAAAGAAAGAAAATAGGAAAAGGGAAAATGACCAAAGTGTAGTTTTGAAGTCAGGATTTTTCTACATTGCTATTTCTCACTTCGTATCTTTAAAGTTCAAGTACCCTTTGAAGACACGACTCTGAAGTTTTCATGAACTAACCTGAGGATATTTGTACCTAATTTATCCAGAGTTGACAAGCCCTTGCCTGGCACACATGCTCCGCATATTCCGGACTGCCAAAGCCCTTCTGATGATTCCTTTTATCGATTTTATGATGGTGATAAAAAGAAAGTCTACTTCATTTGCAAAGATTTAAAAAATATATTATTTATACCTAGGATGTCTAGTTACCTGTTCGTAAATAATAAAAACAAAAAGATTTGTCGAAATTTGTGGCATAACAAGGGAACAGCAGAAGAGCTTTTAGCTATCATAGCACATGCTAGAGCAAGAGGATTAGAGAGTGAAACCCTTTGAAAAATCAGAGTTCTTCTTAGTGCTTCTTCATAGATTAATAAGTTAGATTCAATTGATCAAGCATTAATTGTCCATAATCTCTACATTCTAGGGTGGGCTTGTGAGATATACTTAATCAAATAAAGCTAATTCCAGGCAATCTCCGATGACATAATGCTCTGTCTCTCTTTTGGGCCCCGGAGTCAGGGGCAATGCAGTGCTGATGATAGATTGAGTGAGGTGCCTGCTCGGCACACATGGTATTTCTGGAGCTCATTCACATGAGGGTGCGTTGTGCCCTGAGCGGTTTTAAACAACGCAGCTAGCCACAACAGCAACAAAAATGTGCCTTGAAATTTTTCAAATAAAGAAAGAAATGATGAGAGAGTTATGCATCTAGCTCGAACGTATGAACCTGCCAAATTCTTCATATCAGTTACCTGTGACACATCAGTTACCTCAGTCTTTAGCAACACACTGGTCAAGGAGCAAAGGGAACCTTGCTGAACCTAGGAGCAGGCATATTGTCCTTTTTTAATTATTTTTTATTGGTGCATTATAGTTGTACATCACGATGGGTTGTGTTGCCACATTTTCATAGATGCACACAATATAGCAATGTAATTTGGCCAATAACCCACCCCCAACACTCCCTAATTCCCTCCTCCTGTCCCCTGGTCCCTGTCTCTCTTCCTGGGGCATATATTTATTTTAATATGCCCAAGTGTACTGACATAATTCTTCTACCTATGAAGAACATTTTTATACACATGGCAATAGTATATACAATGACATAAAAGCTTGGAGTGTACTTTGTTTTAACTCAGTTACAGCATTTCCCTCCTCCCCTCCCTTCCTCCACCCCCTGTTCCTTTTAGATATGTTTAACACTAGGATAAACATTAACATTCTCATAAAAGTATGCAATATAACTTGTTCTAATTCAATCCCCAGGATCCCCCCACCTCATCCTTCTTCTTGCCTCTACTGGTCTTCCTGTTATCTACTAAATAGATTTTTTCTTTGGTGACTTGTCAATATATGTGTTGATGAGATCCACTATGATACGTTCATATATGAACATGAGCAAGCTAAATCTGATTCCTTCCATTAACTTTCCCTAATTCATTCCTCCTTCCTCCATTTCCATACCCTTTTACTATTCTTCTGTTCTTTTCCTTATTTCAAGTTATCTTCCATATCAGAGAGAATATTCAACCTTTAGTCTTTTAAGACTGGCTTATTTTACTTAGCCTATGACATCCTTCAGTTTCATCCATCTGCCAGCAAATGATATAATGCCATTCTTCCTCATGATTCAGTAATATTCCATTGTGTGGATATGCTACAATTTTTTTATCCATTCTTCAGTTGAAGGACACCTTGTTTGGTTCCATAGCTTAACTATTGTGAATTGATCTGCTCTGAACATGGGTGTGGCTTCATCACTGTAGTGTGCTGATTTTAGGTTCTTTGGACACATACCAAGGAGTGGGATAGTGGGCACTGCTTTTTCTGAACAGTGTTGCATTGTGTGATTTCACTGTGAAGGGTCATAGACCAGGCAGGAGATGAGTATTCTTTCAGGATGCTTCCTTAATGAGGCAAACATTAGCTGAAATTCTTCAGTCACCACTGCAAGAAAA
>PVKS010029461.1:0-25340 GCA_004027875.1 Aplodontia rufa | reverse complement strand
CTCTACATCATTAGCTATAAGGGAAATGCAAATCAAAACTTCAATGAGATACCACCTCACTCCTGTTAGAGTGGCAAAAATGAAGAATACAAACAACAACAGATGCTGGAGGGGCTGTGGGAAAAGAGGAACACTGTTACACTGCTGGTGGGACTGCAAACTGGTTCAGCCACTATGGAAAGCTGTATGGAGAATCCTCAAAAAATTAATGATGGAACCACCTTTCGACCCAGCTATCCCACTCCTGAGAATTTTCCCAAAAGAGTTAGAATCAGCATATTATAGTGATGTGGCTTCATCAATGTTTATAGCAGCTCAATTTACTATAGCTAGACTATGGAACCAACCCAGATGCTCCTCACTCGACAAGTGGATACAAAAACTTTGGTACATATATACAATGGAATACTACTCGGCCATTAGAGAGGACGATATTATGGCTTTTGAAATCAAATGGATGGAGATGGACAGAATTATGCTTAGTGAAGTCTCCCAAGCTCAGAGACTCAAGGGCCGAATGGTTTCTCTCATCTGTTGATGCTAGAATTTATGGGGAAGCAGTAGGGCAGATGGCTGGCCTAACAAAACTTCAAATTGAATGACTTTCAGAGTAATAGGGGGAGGATGGCTCTCTAGGATGCTTGGAGGTGTAGGGAGGGGGATGGGGAGGGGGGAGGGTATATGAACAACTCATAGGAGTCTGGAGATTGGGAAGATAGGAGAACCATCCCAGAAGCCGATGTCATTCCTCCACGAGATACCCATTTAACGCATGAGTTCTTCTGGGGGAAACTGCAACAGGTAAAACCTAAGGTGGTCATCCATGTTTTGGCATTACCCCTGGATAACAAAGTTTATATACATTGATTGCTACTGTTTTGATAATGTTTCCCCCTCAACTGTATCTCTATATACTTCTAATAAAAAAAACTAAAAAAAATAATTAGGATATAAAAACATGCGGTCTGTGGGTGGGGGGATACAGTGGACAGTGACAGTTCATTATGGTAAATATTAATGATGAAGCTATGATTGCATTCTGTGTTACAACCATGCCTTTGCTGAACTAATTAGACGAGGGAAAGAGTTGGATTTGTGTTTTGCTTTTTTGAGATAAGCTAAGTCCCAGAAGTTCTGACAAGTAGAAATTAACCATGGCAGAGAAGGCTAACTAGTCTCTAAAATTCTTGTTCCTCCTATGAACAGAGTCGCTCCTAGAGATGGGAACGTGAGAAAACCCAAGGTGTAACAACTTCCTACACACCTTAAGAAGCAGATCTGAACTGGGCTTGGTGGCTCACGGTTGTAATCCCAGCAACTGGGATTCAGAGGCAGGAGAATCACAAGCTCAAAGCCACTGTCAGCAATTTAACCAGGCCCTAAGCAACTTAGTGAGACTGTCTCAAAATAAAATATAAAAAAGGGCTGGAAATGTGGCTCAGTGATTAAGCACCCCAGGTACCAAAAAAAGAAGAAGAAAAAGCAGATCTGCTTCTTTCACACTTTCACCTTCCCCTTCCGCTTAATTTTGATTTTTTTCAGATATAAATTTTATTGTACCTATATAAGGTATACAACATAAATTATAGTGTGTGGTTAAAATGGTTATGTGCTGACTGGATTGAGACAAGAATGAAACAATAATGAAAGGCAGATCCTGGGTCTTCTTGCATAGAAGCAAGCTACCAGCTGATCAGGAACACCTGTCTTGGAATTGTTATGATGTGAACAAGAAATAAACTTTTATATGTTAAACCACTAACATGTTGGGATCTATTTGTTACTCCAGCTAGTATACTAACATGTGATTTTTTTTTATTCCCGATATTTTAGCTCTTACTCCAACATATTCACTACCCATGTACTATGTACAAATAGGTGTCATGTGCATGAGAAATATAAACTAAATAGATTCTGCCTTCATGCAATTTCCAATTCAGAAGAAAAAAAATAACCCTCATACAATTGGAATTAAATTAAAATTAAAGTTTGAGAAGAAGTATTACATGAGTTACAAGGAGGGAGAGAACACTCAGGTAGAGGTTCAAAAAAGATATGGAAGAAAGAAAATATCACTTAAATAGGATTTAGACAGAAAGGTAGAGAGAGAGAGGCATTTTATTCAGACACAGCAGGGAAAGATGTCACGGAAAATGGAATGTACATATTCTAGTTTGCCTGAAAAAGGGGGTTCAGATAAGGGCATTGTGAGAATTAAAGAAATGACAGACTGGGGTAAGATTATAAACAAACCAGAATGCTGGGCCAGTGGTTTATACTTTCTTCTGTGAGTAATAGGAAGCCACTGGAGATTTGGGGATAGGGAAGTGGCATATATTCACTGCCATGCTTTAGAAAGTGTTAGGCAGGAGAAGAGTTAGGAGGCTATTAATAATATTCGAGTGCTCAAAATTAGAGTGATGTGCTCATGAGAATGCGAGCCTGACGGTAGATTGAAGGTGGAAGGTTTGACAAAGAGTCAAAGATGAATTGGGATGATTAAGAAAATTATGAAACCATGAATTAACTTCAAAGACAATATTTTAGTCTCATGCTAGAGGTCAATAAAGAGACCAGCTTTAGGTAAAATTTGAAGTACAAGCGATCCAGTGGAGATACATAACCTGGATCCAAGCAGTAGGAATTGAGGGCTATAGGAGATGAAAATGTTACCTATTTACAGTTAAGAATTAAGGCCAGAAGCTGCATTAAAGTTAGCCAAGATCTGAGGAAGAAGAAAACCAGGGATTTCCTTAAAATATATGGAAAGCAAGAAGAGGAAGACAGGGTTTTGGACCATATCCAATCACACAGGAGTTAGTGGAATAAGGAAATCAACACCAAATATACAATCTCATTTCAACCTCAACTACCCAGCTGTTATGGTGTCTACCAAAAGCTCCTGTATTAATGCAGCAGGTGACATGATTAGATAGTGAGAGCCTAACCTAATCTGTCCATACTAATCTGAATGGACTAACTGGGTGAGAACTAAGGCAGATGGGATAGATGGAGGAAGTAAGGTCATTGGGGGTGTGCCCTTAGGGATTTTATCATGTGCTCCCCCAGCTCCTCCCTACCTCCCTCCCTGTCTCTGCGGCCCCACTGTAATGAGCTGAGCAGCTGTGCTCCACCATGATGTTCTTCATTTTTGGCCAAGAAGTGGTGGAATTGGCTGACCATGGACTGAACCTCTGAAATTGTGAGCCAAAATAAACTTTTTCTCCTCTAAGCTGTTCTGGTCAGGTATTTTGGTCACAGCAATGAAAAGATAACACACCAATGAAACAGTTTACAGCTAATAACTGAGCAGGAGTTCAAACCCTACAAAGAACACAAGCATTGGAGTAAAATGAACCTGAATTCTAATATTGACTCTGCCCTTCAATAGCAACATAATTATAGGGTCATGTCTCTGGCTCTCAAAGGGTATGTGAATAGAAATTTTAAAGCATTTTTCAAAGTGTTGAGCACACTGACAAACATGAAATAAAAAGTAAACAGAAGCTATTGTCTAAATTATTTTAAATAAACATTTTTAATGTATATTTTGATACTGGAACAAGTAATGGGTACACAGTAGTGGAAAGGTTGCTCATTATTTTTAGATATATACTTTTTTCAATTTTTATTGCTTTAGTTCTGTTATACATAATAGAACCAATTTTTTGAAGGCAAGATTCTATCAAAATTTGTAATGTGCACACATTACATCTGACCCAGCAATTTTGCTTTAAGGAATTTATTCTACAGAATTGTTCCTGTGTGTAAGAATGTTCATTGCTGCATTGTTTGTAATAGGGAAAAAAACGGAACTAATCTCAAGTGGAAAAATGGTTACATAAATTGATACATCTGTGGTATGAAATATGCAGTACAGATCTAAGTAAATTCACATGAAAGTATTCTCTGTATCTTCCTAAGTGGAAAAGAAATTTGTCAAAAGAATCTATACATAATTTCATTCATGACCAAAAAATAAAGAAAAAAGATAAGAAAAAAAGAACAGAAGGATGAATACTAAATTAACCCTAAATGGGGTTAAAAAGAAAGTAGGAAAGTAGTAGGAAATAAAGAGAACATTCACTTCTACCTTTGTATACTTGTGGTGTTTCAATAAGAAGTACTAATGTACTATACATAATTTCAAAAATGTTAATTTTAAGATGGAAAGGTCAGAAGTATTTAAGAAACACAATTCTAACATTTTAACTCACTATTACGCATATGTATGGGCACACAGTCTAAGTTGAAGATCATAGATTTTTGTGCTTCAGGGAGTACCTTAAAACTGTTTGCAAAATTGTTTGCATTTATCTGGAGAGAGGCTCTAATTTCCATGATGTCTATGACCCCAAAAAGGCTGAGGCTGGATGAAAAGACCAGTACAATAGGAGTTTACCTGCAATACAATTATTTTCTAGTATCTTTAAGCCCCAGTGGAAAAAAAAAATAACACACAAATTAAAGGAAAATCAGAAATGGTACAAAGCAAAATTAGCAGTAAAAACAGGGTTAAGACAATATAATTAATAGGGTCAGCCTCCCAAGGCCTGGTCTGTCTGTCTGGGTGATAAGTGTGGACCAGCAGATACATGGTAATCAAACAAGGAAGCAATCCCACACCCCCTCAGGTTTAAGTTCTGGAAGAGGTGGAGGGTGAACCTGTAAGGGTGTGTCCCCCTTAAAGAACTGACAAGTTTCTCCATACCAAGAACCTGGGATGGGTGTGTAAGTAAAGAACGTGGAGATCGGGCAGGCAAACTCTTCCCCTGGTTTATCCCCACCCATCACGGGAGCTTGGAGGGTAGACTTGGTCACGTCCTGGTCCTTGTGGCAAATCATTTTTGGCAGCTCTCCTCTGAGCACGTGAATTTCCAGGCCCCTTTCCCCTTCACGGGAAGGGGTCCCATCCTCCCTCTCAGGCCTGACATGGCAAGCTCTCAGCCCTCCCGTTCCTCCAGTTCCTTAGGCCCAGCTGGCCAACACCCCGCACTCACTGTCCCTGAAGCTTTTTGTGCCTGGCCCGTGGCACCAAAGAGGGTGGTTCTGGCAGCGAGGGCAGCGGGGGCAGCGGGCAACGCGGTAGCCAGCGGCGGCCCTGTGCTGAACTGGGCCCCCGGCCCAGCCCAGCCGTGTCTCGCTGCTGTCCACGGCGGCGGGACGAGGCAGCTGGCCGCGCACTGGCACGGGTGCCGCTTTCAGGGCAAGCATGCTCATGCTCGGCGGCCGGCAGCCCTGCGGTGCTGGGGAGCGTGGCTCAGCCACGCCCGCCCAACCCACCCGCGCCTCGGTTGCTAGGCGCCTGTCGTCTGACTGCCGGCGGCGCTCGACCAGATTGTAGGCCAGTCCACCCACCTGGCGTTAAGGGACAAGTCTGGATGGCTGGTTGAACAACCCCTTGACATGCACCAGAGTGCCACCGCCCTAGGGGTCAGAACTACGGGGAGCTGAAGCGGGCTTCACAGCAGTCAGTCCTGACACCAAGGGCACGGAGCATGAAGTAGCATTGGTAATAGACAATCGGAGCAGAGTGTGTAGTTTATAGCTTTCTGGGTTGCTTAGGCTAATTTTTCAGATTCAAAGTAACCAGGCTTTCCTGGGTACTGTCAAGTATGGACCTTTGAAGTGCTACTTCTGCAATGTCCATTCAGCTAAGTGACAAAGTCACACACACTCCCTTACTCAGTCCTTTGTGAAAGATTAGGGTGTCCCCTCCCAAGCCGGGAGGCACAGCACACTAATTTGTACAGTAGGATCTTTTTTCTTTCAGGGTTGAGGACCGAACTCGGGGTCTTGGGCATGCTAGGCTAACACTCTGCCACTGAGCTAAATCCCCAACCCTTGTACAGTAGGATCTTAAGCTTCAAATAATGTTGCTTTCATTCTCTGACCAAACCGACCACCAGTGATATTTGATTCCAATGAAACTGCAACACTAACCTTTCCAAGGTCCTCTGGTTAAAAAAACCAACTCAAAATTACACTTAAGTGGTCCATCATTTACTTGAGTGATTGGGGGGATGGAGGTGTTAACCTCTCACCAAAAAACAAAACCAAACCTCAGGGAAAGAAAGCAATACCTAATAGGACTACAATGCATACTATAAAAACTACACCCACCAAGAATTTTTTTTTTTTAAAAGAGAGAAGGACAGTGTGAGAGGAAGAGAGAATCAATTTTTATTGAGTTTTTCACATGGCTTTCATTGCTCCGACACTTAGTTGTATACGTGGGTGATGGGGCTTGAACTCACGTACTTGGGCATGCCGGGCAAGCACCGTAACCACCAAGCCACTGCTCCAGCCCCTCAACCAAGAATTTAAGAGGCAAAAAGTTTGGAGCCCATCCCAAATGCTGACTACAAATTCAGTTCTATGGATGCTGAGAACCACCTACAAAGGATGTGGATTTAGTAGTACACAGTACATTGACACTCAAAAGTCACTAAACCTTTTATTAAACAGATTCCTTTCATATCTTGTTATTATACCCCTACTTGCAACTTCTCAAACTATTCTATCACCAGGTGTCCAAACTCACCTTTTTTGTGAAATTTTCCAACTAGTCTACATAGCATGAATTATCAAAATGTTGTTACTATATATACACCATTATGTGTCCCTTCACAAAGCCCCACTCCTCTAACCATTCCTCATTACCAAATACTCAATGACTATGACATGCCAGTAGTGAAACTCAAAATTTTAAATGGCTTAAGAGGTTAGATTCACTTAATCAAGAGTCAAGTGCCTACAATGCCATTAGTCATTTTAAGTGCTGATTTGGAAAGGTTAAGAATCAAGCCTTTTGCTGAGTGGCTAGGAAAAGAAAAAAAAAAAAGTTTCAGGTAAGAAATGCTATGGCTGGAAGTGGTGCACACCTGTATTCCCAGCAACTGGAGGTTCCTAAGTTTGATGCCAACCACAGGAACTTAGGGAGACCTTGTCTCAAAACAAATAGTATCTCAGTGGTAAAAGAGCAAGTTGGTACAATCCCCAGTTTAAAAAAAAAAAAGCTATGAAAATAAAGTGTCAGGAAAGACCTTTTCCCAGGATGAAAAAGCAGCCAGGAGCACAGATTTGGGGGGCTATGTTCCTACAAACTGATAAGACCCTACATCAGCAGCTCATCAGTTTTACAGAATATAGCTATGGAGCCCGACACGAAATCAAAGAATGGCCCTACCATTTCCATGCCCTAATTCCTGGAACATATGAATATGCTACCTTCAACAGCAATAAAAAAATCTGAAGAAATGTCTTGTCCTCTAGTACCTTCAAAAGGAACACAAGTCGTCTGACACCTTGATTTGGCTCAGTGAAAAGATTCCAGACTTTGGACCTCCAGAACTGTTAAGATAATAAATTTATTTAACTCGCAGTAATCTAGTACAACAGCAATAGAAAATATACCTTAATTTAGCAAATAGTAAAAACTATATATTGGATACCAGAAGTGATTAGATAAGACCTGGAATTAAAAATGTGTGGAGTATGCTTACAAAAGCTGACACCAAATCTGTCAAAATTGTGGGGGGGGATGGTGGCACATGCTTATAATTCCAGCAATTTGGGAGGCTGAGTCAGGAGGATCCCAAATTTGAGGTCAGCCTCAGCTACTCAGCAAGACCATGTCTCAAAATAAAAAATAAGGGCTAGTGATATGGCTCAAGGGTTAAGCACCCCTGGATTCAGTGCCTAGTTCCACTAAATTTAAAAAAACAAAAAAAATAAAAACCAAAACCCAAACATGTGGGAACAAAAGAAAACCTGTCAATCTTCTGGTGGAGCTGGGCCCCAAAGAGAACCCAAGGGGCCCTAGCCCATCCTATACATCCCTATAGCACTCATCTTACCATATCTGTTGTACATCTTGCACATTAGAATAACACACAAAAACAGAGGCTATTTCCTATTGCTCCCCTATGTACATTCAAACTAAAGGCTCAAGTTCACTAGCAATACCAAGCATTTCACAAAACCAGAAATGTTTTCATTAAACTAGGTGCAATTATTTCCTTCACTTTGCTGGTGAGGAAACTGGCCAGACTTATTGGCCCAAATTAACAGACTAGATATGAACTTAGAAGCCTGGTGCTTGAAAAGGTACAAATGGAAATCAACTTTATGAAACTATTAAGTGCCAAGACTCAATTGGAGTATCCTTTGTAAATAATGACATCACATTTAAAGAGGTAGGTTTCCTAACGTGACAAATCATATTTAAGTAAATTTCCAGTTTTCACTCAATTATCTATCCTCAGAATTCTAAGATGGCAGAATATCTCACTTTACTCCTTAGGAAACTGCTATTACCACCTGACTGACAATCATGCTAAATATTTCCTACTTAACCCCATATTCTCTACAACTGCCTATATTTAATTCCCTTTCAAGAGCTTCAGAGCTCACAATCCTGGATCTCTGCAATTCCTCCACCTTTATTCACCCTCTGGTCCTACTTACAAGGGTGTTCAAAATGGAAGAGTTAAAATTTCCAGACCGGAAGAAACACGTGCCTAAAGGGGATAGATACACAGCTAGTATCCTACCCCTTCATTCCAGGTATTTCTATGCCTTACCAACTCAAACAGCTTTGTAACTTTGGGTGATGTCAGTATAAATTCAATGATTAACAAGTATACCACTGGTGTGGTGACAGCAAAGGAGCTTGTTGTGTATGGAGATCAAGGATGCATAATGACCTTTTATATTTTCTGCTCAATTTTGCTGTGAACCTAAATGCCTTTAAAAAATTTTTTTTGCCAAATACCATTACCTTGTATCTAAGTGCCAATTCTATTTCTATCCCAATAAAAATTTCCTCTAACATTATATACACCCTCCCAACCAGACTTAGGTAGTTGGCAATAATGCCATCTGTACAACTTTATTCCCCAACTACTGATTCTCATCCTGCAAAGGCCACTGATGGTTTTCACTCTTCACTGGATGTACAAAGACTGGGATCCGTACTCTTCCATTTAACAGTTAAAAAAAAAAGTACATAAAATAAAATAGGCAAGGTTCAAAATTTAAACTCTTTGGCTCCACCTAGAGATTAACATATTTTCTGTACTGTTCCAACAGTTCACTAACATAAGTTTCTGGCAAAACATGGATACTCTCATAAACATAACATGATTTTATCAACTATCTTGATTTCTCTATAGAATTTATGAACCAGATAAATAGCATCCAAGAATTTAAAGAAATTCCTAATGTATTTGTCTAGAAGATTTCAATTATTAAAAAGTAAATATTGATTCTGGCATAAGTGCAAAAAAAAAAACAGGGATGTTTCACATTGCTGCCAGCCTTTTAATGATAAAGACTACAAAAACTTTACTTTCATTGCATAGTTCAAGTTATACTCTACACTAAAAGACTTTCTATATTTCAAATTGTGTTTAAGATGTTCCAAAATAACATCCCCAGGTAAATCTAACTTCTTTTACATTAAATGTGCACAGTAAAATGAACAGCCTTAGCAAACTTAAGAAACTTTTTTCACATGAAAAATGGATCCTGGTTTTCTGTTGCTAGTACCAAATTTTATCATGCACCAAAATTTACCACCATAGTCGACAGAAGACGACTAATAAGTCACCGATACATTGAGAGCAGATACTGTTTATTAATCGACCAAATTACAAAATACCATGGTTGATATCTGAAAGAGAAAAGAAAACAAACCTATTAAACACTTTATTGGCTAAAATATTAACATAAATCAGTTATATTTTTAAGGATATCCAGTTTCCGTTTTTAAATAAGACAAAAGGAGGGGTGTTTCCTTCCCTACAGAAAGGTCCTCAAAAGGAAGGAATAACTAAACCATATACTTCACCCCTACCAAAGAGTACAGACTATATTCAAAATCACCATATTCACTTGATTAAGATTACTTCTGGTGCTGGAGCAGCGGCTCAGTGGTTACAGTGCTTGCCTGGCATGCATGAGAACGTGGGCTTGAACCCCAGCACCACGTATACTATGAAGCGTCAGAGCAACAAAAGTCATATGAAAAACTAAATAAAATAAGATTCTCTCTGTTCCTCTTTTGAAGGAAAAAGAAAAAAGACTACTTCTTTCTCTCAGGATGCAGTCTCTCACCTTAGTTCATCCTTCTAATAAGCCTGTTGATCTGGTCTTCCCTGTTGCCAGCATCTCCACCTTCTACAAAATGAGTGGTCTTTTTCTTCATTCCACCCCTTGGAGAAGATAATTTGAAGGGCCACAAGAAGTTATTTGCTTCTTTGAAGCGTTTTCCAACAGTGTAGATCTCATGAATCAGATCTTCCATGCAGATGATACCATATTTACCTGGAAATAATTAACTTATGGTTATTAAAGCTTTAAGAGCCTTAAAGTTCATTAAATTTTAAGGTATCCCATAAACACAATTATAGGCTGAGCTAAATGTAAATCAAGAATGAACAGGGGGCTGTTGCAGTGGCTTGGCAGTTACAGTGCTTGCCCAGCATGGGCGAGTATGCAAGTTCAAACCCCAGCACCACCTACACAAGTGTCCGAGGAATGAAAGTCGCATGAAAAAAACTAAATAAAAATTGCGTCTCTCTCATTGTCCCCTCTTTAAAAACAAACAAACAAACAAACAGAAGGGCATCATGTTACATGCCTATAGCTGTAATCCCAGTCACAGGGAGGCTAAGGCAGGAGGATTACAAATTAGAAGCCAGTCTGGCCAACTCAGTGAGACCCTGTCTCAAAACTAAAGAGATAAAAAAAAATTAAAAAACAAACAAACAACAACAACAACAAAAAACACTAAAGAGATAAGGATGCAGCTCAGTGATAAAGCACCCTTCAGTTCAATCCCTAACACCAATAAATAAACAGAAAAGATTCAAGCCAAGGCAAAGAAACTATCTTATGTTTTGTTTAATGAAGGTTTATAGAAAACATGTGAAGGTTCGTTAGTAGTAAGAAACGTAAGGCCATGAAAGATCAGAAAATATCAATATCACCTTCACCTAACAAAGTTAGGTGAACCTACCAAGAGATCGAGCAATCAAAGCGTTATCTGTCAAGGCAATTCGTTTCTTATTGATTTTGCCATATCCACGCTTGTAGATTAGTTCATTCACTGACTTCAGGTTTGGGTATCTGAAATATGAATAACAGACAGATGATCACAAAGGTTGCTGCTATCAAAACACCTAAAATCAATCATTACACCAGCCTATTTGCCAAGCATAAATCAAAGTAGAAAAGCAGACTTACCCCCATGCAATATATGGTTCCACAATCCTCAGCATGTTGATTGAAGCCTTATTGAGTTTAACAAAGGTGCCATTGAAGATCTGGCGAAGGCGAAGAAGTTGTAACACCTTCCGAACCTTTGGGCTCACACCATTGATACTGCAGTAAAAACAGACCAAAAAAATTTATTGTATCAATTCTAACTATTAATGGACAGGAAACTAACCAAAATGACCGCA
Source organism: Aplodontia rufa (assembly GCA_004027875.1). NCBI lineage: Eukaryota > Metazoa > Chordata > Mammalia > Rodentia > Aplodontiidae > Aplodontia > Aplodontia rufa. The sequence continues at coordinate 13,872 of PVKS010029461.1, read as the reverse complement.
TACATGTCCCACTTCTGCGTGGATAGGTGCTTTATGCACAAGGCTTGCTACTAACCCTAAAATGACAGTCATCCCCCTATTCTAGCCAAATGTAAAACATAATTCCTATGTTTCAGAATCAGTCTGCCCTGAACAAGAAATTTTACTGAAGTTTTTAAACCTCCCTTAAAAGTCAGAATGCAATAAAAACTGAACTTACCCTCTGATCCTGATGACAAATGCCAGTTTGGGTTCTGCAGGTACATAGAAGTTGCCAGCTTTTCTTGCCATCCTAGCCATTCGAATCTCAGTTCGGTACATCTGCCTATATTCCTTGTGGTAATGCTTGGCTTTTTCATAGATAAGCTTCCTTCTCGCCTTTCGAAGCTGAAAACCAATCACCAATTATTCATTCATGTTAACTCCCAAATACAATCACTATAACAATTTTTAACAATAATTTTCCCTTGAAATGATTCTCACCACAGTCCAGTAACATTCCAAAAAGCAGATACTATATTTGAATAGGCCACATTAGGAAGCTTTAAGCAATTATTTGGTACAACAGTGAAACACAGAAGTCTAGCTCAAAACATCCACTCATTCTCAATCTCAAGCACAAGATCTCTTCTTAAACCAATGTGCATCCAAAAAGTTTACTTACCATCTTTTGGGCAAACTTCTTCCTCAGGCGCTTCACCTTCAACTCCGCGAAATTCCTTCGCTTTTTCTTAAGCGTTTCTGGCACAGCAGGAACCTTTTTCTTCTTCTCTCTGTCATTACCAAAGAATATTACCAGTAGCTCAAAAACCTTCCAGCCCTGTATTACTTCCACTTGCAGCTAACAGTGTGTTGATAACATGCCTAACGTCACTGGCTCTAAGTCACCACTGGTATCAAAGTTACCCTAATACGCTCCGATATAAGATGCATGTCTTTTCACACGCACTTCAGGTAAGCCGCAATTGCAAATATGACGCTAACACCTATTCCAGCTCCGGTCGTGGCCTCCAACAAATAGAAAACACCTACACCAAACCTATCAAAACGTTCTGGATTGAAAGACTGGTACAAGATACTTAATTTCAACCGGAAGAGCCTAGGATTCTTTACTAAAGAGAATACCCAAAAGCCAACCAACCAAGTCACAAGCTCCACATGTTGAAACGGGCTGCCAGCAGAGACTCCTGGGCCAAGTACTAGCCAAGGATAAAATCAACTTGGAAATTGTTTCTGCTCGAAAGTCCCTCCACCCAACTGGCTTGGCTGTGCACAGAAAACTGCCCTGGTACCTCGTTCACGGTACTTCCGAAACCATCTAAGGCCTCCCGCACCCGACCCTAGCCTGAAGTCCCTACTGGTGTCATGGAGCGTCATAAACGCACAGATAAGTGGGCAAAGGTATGAACTACAGTCGGATAGGGTAACTGCGTGTCAAGTAGCTTATATTTTCTGGGATGGAGAAGGATTCTCAAAAGGACAAGGAGCAACTTACTGAACACCCTCCATGGTTTCAGCCGGAAAAAAGAGGAAGTTGGCGCATGCGCATTGTCCACTTAAAGACTGCGAGAGAAAGCCCCACGATTTATAGGCGTCCTAAGATAAGCCAGAAAAGAACTCAGAACTGAGAGTCTACCTTACCGTCGCAAGATTAAGAACTACCCTATTAGTCTTTTCCAATCAACTTTCGGGTAAAATTTGGGTGGGAAAAAACAAAGCACTGGCTAGATTTTTTAATCATTTCAAGAGCAAAGAGATGACACCTTGACTGCTCGAGGTCCTAATCCCTAGGTTGCGTTGGCAGGATTAGCTCGAGCTCCAAGCTGTAATTTAAGCAAATACCACGCCTCTTGGGCATGAACTACAAAACCCGGCATGCATCACTCCATGGTCCGCCCGACGGGAGGGCGACGCCTGACCAGGACTGCAGGAAACCACCGCAGTGGTGGTTCTTGCTAGGAAAAGGAAAGCCTGTGGGGCCATGTCCCAAACGACTAGCTGCGATTCGAAGTCACTTTTGGTTGCCTCCCTGGCTTTCGCCACCCATGGTCACAGACTCTGGCACCCCCTTGCCGCGCTGCCGAGGTCCTTCTCGGCGTCCTCCTGCCTGCAGGGCTGTCTTCCGCAGCGCCTGATAGCAGACGGGGCGTCCGAAGTCCCCTGGCTAACGAAAGTGGCGAGACAGGAAAGAGCAAGGACAAGACTGCCAAACGATGATGGCCGAGGTTCCGCTGACCGCTCGGCCTGACAGGCGGAGGCAGGGACGACCTATAGCAGGGGGCGTGAGCCGAAAGGGAGGTGCAACGAGGGCTGGAGGCTGCGGCCACGGCCATGTGAAAGAGGCTGCCCCGCGCGACTCGGCAGACGACGGGCGGGGGGCTGGGGGTTGGGCCGGGGGCGGGGTGCGCCCGGGGGCGGGGAGGGCCGAGCGGAGGGAGGGCCGAGCCGATGCCGCCGCCGGCTCTTCCCGGTCGCGGGTTATATAGCGCGGAGCGTGGAACCCGCTCACAGCCGGCCGGGAGCGCTCCAACTTGCAAGCGGCACTGCGCTGCGGAGCCCGCTGCCCGAGTGACAGCCGCGGGGAGTGCAGGGCAGGGGGACACGAGACCGCAGGGGCAGCTGCAAGCCGTTGGGCAGCGCTCGCTTGTGCCGAGCGAGTCGCCCGGTCCCGGCGCTCCGCTGCCCCGCACCCCACTCTCACGCCCGCTCGCAAGTTGGGTCAAGTTGACAACTCCTGCGGCGGCCGGCCAGCCCTTGCTGTCTCCGCCGCTCGCTCCTTCCCCGGAGTGAGAGGGAGCCGCCGCGCCGGCTCCGGGGACTGCTCGGGCGGCGGCAGCTAACCTGGCCATGAGGGCAGTGCGCGTCGCCTAACTCGCGGCTGTCACTGCCGCTGCAGCGGGACCTGCCGGCGGGACTCTCTGGGACAGGCGGGCGGTGACCGGCAGGAGGCGACGAGCCGGGCGGCAGCCGCGGCGGGCACAGCCCAGGGCCACTGCTCGGAGCCACGGCGGGAGTGGCCCCGCGCAAGCAGAGAGCGGCGCCGCGCACTCTGGTTCGGCGGGCACCTCGGGGACAGGCGCGGGGTGCAGCCTTCTTGCCCAGGTCGCTCTGACAAGGGCTCCTTCTGGTCTGCCTGGCGCGGGGTGGGCGCGGACAGGGGCTCCAGGCTCGCGCGGGTTTCCCGGGCGTCGCAATGAACATCGTAGTGGAGTTCTTCGTGGTCACTTTCAAAGTGCTCTGGGCGTTCGTGCTGGTCGCTGCGCGCTGGCTAGTGCGGCCCAAGGAGAAGAGCGTGGCCGGCCAGGTGTGCCTCATTACCGGCGCAGGCAGCGGCCTGGGCCGCCTCTTCGCGCTCGAGTTCGCCCGGCGTCGGGCACTGCTGGTGCTCTGGGACATCAACACGCAGAGCAACGAGGAGACGGCTGGCATGGTTCGCCACATCTACCGCGACCTGGAGGCGGCTGATGCCGCCGCGCTGCAAGGTAACCCGGACCCGCGCCTGAGCATTGTTGGGTCAAACCTCTCCCAACCCTGCATACTCCCCCAGAGGGTCCCCAAATTCCACTGTCATGCCCCGCTCTCGAGGAAAAGAACATCCTACCGGTCTTCTGGAAGGCGAGTGGAATTTATTCCCTGATAAAAGAGAATGATCACCTTAGTATTAGAAGCAGTGAGGCATGCCAAACCCAGCCCTTGACGGAGGTCTGTTTTTGGGGGAACGGCTATGGTGATTCTTACACCCTTTGAGTTTAGGGAACGCAGAGGGAACTTGTTACTTCAGGGTGCATTTTTAAAGAAATGTCTCGCTCATGCGGCATGATGGGAAACAGAATGGTCTTTGAGAAGTTGTTCCCAGGCTGGACTGTGTCAGTGCCTGCGGTCTGAACCCCTTAGATGAGAGCAGTATTGATGGTTTCACTATAACTTTAGCCAGAAGAAAATAATTACATTGTTTCACCAGCAATAAGTGCTTTAGTAACCTACGGACCCTGGGCGTGATTGATAGATGTTCCTCCTCTTGAGAAAGTGCTTGAAGAATTCCAGCTTCATGAAATTCATTTAAATTACTTCCATGTTTCTAATCTGCATTTTTGTAGACTTATTAACTACCCTGAATCCGAGACTTAAAAAAGAAAAAGAAAAAAGCTTAAGGGGAGACCATAACCAGACAAATATTGGTCAAGGAAATTTTAGAATTGTTCTTGTTTTTGGCAGTTCTCATTTCCAAGGGACATATCAAACTATGTGAATATTTACTTGGGTGCCACTCCTTCCCTCCGTCCATCATTTGTTACAGGCTTCTTGGCACCTGCTGTTTTAATTTTGAAAATGATGCTGGTATGAAGGAGTAGCAAATACAGATTTGTGTGTGTGTGCGCGCGTGTGTGTGTGTGTGTGTGTGTCTGTGTTCCCTTCCAAAACCCAAAAGATAAGGACATTCATTTTACAGAGAAGAGATTTTGGTTTTAAACTGAGTTCTTAAGTGGTGAAATTGCCCATTTATTTGATTTGTGAGGGTTCTCCTTAGAGGAGTCAGTTACCCTAGTAAGAATAAATCTGTGCCCTACACTTTTTCATGAGAAACTTTAGAGTTCTCTTGGCTGTGGATGAATTGAGATTATTATTTATAGTTTTGATTAATGAATTTTGAAGTGAATTTCTATTTTGATCGTGCTCATACTAAATATTAAAAGCTATTTCTAGCCACCCCTTCTCTCCCCAATCCTCCCTCTCCTCAAAAAAAAGGAATGTATAATAATGTGTGTGTGTGTGTGCGTGTGTGTTTGTGTGTGTTATTCTCTGGGCTGAGATCTGTTCTTTGCAGGTGTCTTTAGCTCCAGCAAGCTGATCCCATGTGGTCTACTTGTTTTGAGTTTGTCACAATTACATGACTTTCCCCTAAGCAAAGTTATCCAGTAAATTGCTGTAATTCCCAGACTTTGTGGGGAGGAAGACAGCTGTAAGTTCAGCCTCTGGCAAGCCTTATGGTGTTAGAAATTTGAAGCTCACTGTAGTATTTTTGTTTGGTGTGATCTTTGTCCTACTGATTGCCACATGACTCACTTTCTGCACCCCTTTCTCTGTTGCATTTTCCCCTCATCTGGACTTCTGAGGACAGCGGGGAATGGTGAGGAAGGAATTCTGCCCCACTGTAACTTGCAGGTTTTTACCTATACCTGTGATGTGGGGAAGAGGGAGAATGTCTACTTGACTGCTGAAAGGGTCCGCAAAGAGGTTGGCGAAGTCTCAGTCCTGGTCAATAATGCTGGCGTGGTCTCTGGATATCACCTTCTGGAATGTCCTGATGAGCTCATTGAAAGAACCATGATGGTCAATTGCCATGCACACTTCTGGGTAAATATAAACTTTTTTTTTTTTAATTCCTGGGCCCTCCTCTGTGTGAAGTTTGGGAAGGAGAGAGATTTCAGTGCCAACCTGAAAGCTACCTGTACTCCCACCATCAAGTCTCCTAATGAGACTTTCAGTGTATGTTGGTTACTATTAAATCATTACTTTCTCCCCTCCCCCCAATTCAGTATTTCTTGAGGGTAAAAGACTTAACATTGTGAAGTTTGAAAGATTGCCATAAAAATAACAAGGGAGAGTGTAAAACTCTGGGTTTGTTTATTTTACTTTCTGTTGAGTTTATAAAACATTGGTTATTCTTATGAATTCCTAAAGTCAGAGTTTAGGCTTCCAAATTACTCCTCAGCCACATTTTAGAACATGCCAAAGAATCTGAGATCAGCATTTGTAGTCCATTGGGAGTGATCAGGCCACCCTGGCTGTCACTTAACTTCCATTGACCTTCCATAGGATCCATGGCATTGTCCTGTTGGAGGACATCTTAGGACTTTCTCAGCTTAGAAGGTACCTCTCAAATGAGAACAGAAGTCACCTTGATAGGACCAGAGAGAGGGGAGAGAGTCGTGTGACTTGGTGAGCTGAGGACTTCAACAGTGTCAGCTTCTAGCCATCAGAGATGCCGTAGCATTTAGGAATTGGGGAGATCTGCTTGGAGGGACAAATTAACCCCTACTTTTCAGCTGAATTATCGTCAATAAAGGCAGATGCAATACATAATGTACATAATGTATCGTCAGTACAGGCTCTGCCTGTAACTTTCGGCGGCTGATCCACGTTATGCTTTTTCTTCTCATAGTATTTTCCCTTTTCTTTTATAGACAGGTTGAAAACAATAAAGAAGAGGTAAGGAGAGGTCTGGAAGTATAGCTCAGTGATAGAGTACTTGCCTAGTGTATGTGTGGCTTGTGTTTGATCCCTAGCCCTGCAAAAAAAGAATTAGGGAGATAGGGTTTTATTTATTTTATTTTCCACAAGCAGAGTAGTCTTCTAATAGAACACAATAAAGAACTGTTTTTCCTAAATAGGTCACATTAAACCTCATTAATTATTTAGAAACTGCTTAAAAACTTAATCTGGCTTTAGAAGTACTTATTCAAATGCTGTTCATCCAATAGTGAGTCTTTTCTCTGATCCCAGAAGAAGCTTATTTTGGTGTTTTTTTTATGATTTTCATCTGTTTTTTGTTTTTCCTTTATTTGTGTGCAGTGCTAGGGATTAAACCTGGGACCCTCATGCATGCCAGTCAAGCGCTCTACCATTGAGCCACCTCTCCAGCCCCTAAAGTTTTATTTTTAAGCATGAGTTTTATTTCATTTCCAAACCTCTAGAAATGAATATATAAATAACCTAAGCTATCTCTTACCCATGTGTTTCAAATGAGTAAGGAGGTACAGTTTCGGGGACTATAAATATGCCTATATGGTACATGCGCAAAGGTGTGTGGTGGTTGTGTACAGTGGGTATAGGGAGCTGAATTAAAGGTGTTTTTTTTTTTAGGCAGCAAGTATCAAAGGAGTGGTTTAGGTGAACAAAGTCCAATCCAAGTGAATAAACTTGACAGTATACACTATCCAAGAATCTTGTGTGTTAATAATTCTGAATAAAACAAAAAACTGCTATTTGAAATAGAATACAAACAAACTGCAGGTATAGTGTAGTTTCCATATTTGAAGAATGGCAAGGATGAAACTGTCCATTTCAGTTGATGCATCAGCCTTAAACAGATACACAGCCGTCATCAGGTTGGTCTGTGCCACACGCACTGGGATTGTGTTTTTCCACTAACCTTTGACAGAGATGATGCAAGATTTCCTAACTATAAACTTTTGCCTGCACCAAGTACTATGAAGTTTCCCCATTGTAACTACTCTCTCTCTGATTATTTTACTGACTTAAAAAATTTCAACTGTAACTAGATTTTTTTTTTTAAATTTTTGAGACAGGTCTTTGTAAGTTGCTTAGGGCTTCGCTAAATTCCTAAGGCTGGTTTTGAACTTGTGATCTTCCTGTCTCAGCCTCCCAAGCCACTAGGATTACAGGCATGCACCACCATACCTGTCTATAACTAGATTTTTAAAGAAACCCCATATAATCTTGGGTTGAATATTTATAACAGGAAAGCAGCTTATCTTCCCTAGACATCCTATAAAGTGAGTTCTAATGTGTTAAGCTCAAAAAATTCACAGCCTCAGCTTTGAAAATGCACATAAATTGATGTATTGTACTTTTTTGTTGTTGTTGCTGTTTTTGGCAGTACTGGAGATTGAACCCAGGACCTTGTGCATCTAGTCAAGCACTCTATATCCCTAGCTACTTTTTGTCTAAGTTGCCTAGACTGGCCTCAAACTTTTGATCCTCTTGCCTCAGCCTCCTGAGTAGCTGGGTTTATAGGTATGCACCACCATGCACTAGCTGATATATTGTATTTCTAAGCTTAGGCTACTGTCTAACATAAGGAGGAAATTAAATCACATCTCAAGTGGAAAGATGAATCTGGAACTGAATCTGTATACCATAGAAGAACATAGCACCTTTCTAGTGTCCTCACTGTGCCTCAAAATGTTGCTTAACCACACAATTTAGGGAGTTCTTGGAAGCCTTTGCGGTAATGACGTCACTTCATATTAAAATATGGGAGGCTCCTGAATTCTCCAGCTGTTTTTCCTCTAAGCATCCAAACTTAAGAATTTATTTTCAATATTGAGTCAGAAATTTCATTTTAGAGTTGCAATTTCTGACTTCTTGCGGAGACTTAAAACCTTTTGAGAAGAAATTGAAATTTATCAACTAAAATTTAAATGAAGGTGTACTATAATTTTTATAAAGGGTGGAAAGGTTAAATAGTATTGTCGAGAGTCACCTGAATGAATTCAGTTTCCCTTCTAGTAGTCCTCTTAGGCAAAAACGTGAGTGGTGATTTTTCAAAGATGTGTTGGCCTGATTTATGCTGTTTTCCTTTCAGAAAAATAACAAGTGTGTCTTTTTACTGTGTCTGGGTGGGGAAAAGAAGTTTCCCCATACATTTTTAAAAAGTATATCAACTGAGCAAAGAGCTCATTCAATTATTTGAACAGATCATCTTGAGCCAGACTTTTTTTTAAAATTTATTTTATTCAGAAATTATTTGTTGAACAATCAAATAAGCTTCTAATGAAATAATATATATATATATAAATTCTGAAAATTAGATTTACCCCCAAGAGCCCTCCCCATTACCCACCCTTATCCCTTCCCCCACCTCCTTCCCAATACATCTCTGCAAATGCCTTAGAGCCAGACTTTTAAGTAGCAGTTAATATCTGTTTTCAACGAATAACAAATAGTATGTTGATCCTGACTCAGAGTTAAAGTCATGAACAGTGAAACAGAAAACCATGTGGACTTTCGCTGAAAAACTGTGGATGCTCTCACTTTCAAACCATTCCTCACCCTGGTCCTGCTGCCTGGAATTTCCTCTTCCTCCCCTCCATGTGCCTTTTAAAGCCTAGTCCAAGCTCTCGCCTACCCTTCCCTCCCTACTTTAGCCCTTCTTGGATATTAGAGCTGCAAGGATCCTTAGAGACCATCTGGTCCAACCCCTTACTTTCCAAGGAAACTTCAGTTAAATGACTCATGTAAGGTTTTTTTCTGTCCATGATTTTCATCCAGCATTTGTTGTCATTGCCACACGTTGGTGCATAATATGACTTTTTGGTGTCTGCATTGTGCCCAAAGTAGATGGCAAGCTGTCTGAAGGCAGTTGGTTATATACAGCTGTTTTCCTTTGCCTGAAGCACTTTATTCTTAAGTCACATCTATGTATATATAGATAGATTTTTTTTTTTAAAGAGAGAGGGACAGTGAGAGAGAGAATTTTATTTAGTTTTTCATGTGGCTTTCATTGCTCCAACTTTTCATTGTGTACGTGGTGCTGGGATTTGAACCTGCGTCCTCATGCATGCCAGGCAAGCACCATAACTGCTGAGCCACCACTCCAGCCCACTCAATAAATATTTAATAATACATAATAGGTTTCTGCTCAAATATTTAGAAAATAACTCATTTAGAGAATGCTAACATGGGTCCATTGTTGTAAACTTTCAAAAGGTAAGTATCATGTTGAAAGGATGATACTTTAAAAGGGGGCTAGCTCACTTTCATGGCTTGTATCTCCTTTTGTTTCCTACTTGTAACTTTTCCCTTCTTCCTGCCCCACCTGTATGCTCAGTTTTACAGTAGTGTGTCAACTCTGCTCATAGGTGTGAGGCTAGGAAAAAGCTGCTGTTGGTATACTGATTTGACGTAAGCTCCAGTGAAAATATGGGAACCATTCACTTTTCCAATAACTAGGCCTCAAGGAGAGGACTCCTACTACAATTCCTTCCTTCCCTCCTCCTTAGCCATGCACCATGTCTGCAATCTTCGGCAACATTTACACTACCTGGCATTCTGCACAGGCTTTCAGTCTGCTGTGGCACTTCACCTCCAGTGTTCTACTACCAGATTTCCCAGGAACCTTCTTTTGGTCACCTGTCAAGAAATGATAGATATGGGTTAGGCTTTAGTGTGCATAATCTGTGAAACACACACTGTTAGGACAAGACCATGGAGAACGAATGCAATATTATGCACTTTAACATTAGCCTAGAAATCATTCTCATAGGCTATCTTACTGAGATGCAGAAAACCCAAAAATACCTCTCCATTCAACTTTGAAATCTGGAAAGTTGATCTCTATACACCAACTGCAATCTTATGTTTTTCCACAAATATTAACACTGCTTCGCTTGATATTTTCTTTCAGAGAGAGAATATAATCTTAGTTTGCTCTTTCTAAAAGCCAAAGTTTATCTGTAGATCCTTTCAATCAAAGAGCTGCATTTGGCCTTTATACACGAGCAGCAAATTGATCCCTGATTAACCAAAAGGGGGAAGCAAAAGCATTTAACTCTAGGCCTTTTATGTTCTGAAGAAATTTTGCATGGTAAAGGACTAAATCTGTCAAATAGCTGTAGGTAATTTACTTCTATTGATATGTTAGTCAGACAAGATAATTGGTAGTTAATTAATAGACCACTTAACTTAAAAGGTTTCACAGTTTTAAAATACTAATTACTGAATTAGGCATTTATCTATATCCAAATGTCTAAAGTCTATTTAGTTAAAATCCATCCAGGAAGAGTAAAAGCCCACCAGCTAGATCTGAGTAATGTAGCACTTAAATGCATTAGTGCTACCAATGTTCCTAATATCTCAAGGAGGGTCCCCAATCATTCATGTTTAAGTTCTTACGTGATTTACTGGTTTTTAATCTTACATACTGTATTCCTCTGTTCTGTGGCTAGAAAAACCTAGGGTTTTTTGTTGTTGTTGTTGTTTGTTTGGTGTTTTATTTTTTGTTGCTTTATCTCAAGTCCTCATAGGTGTAGAATTTTTAAAAAGTCATTTCTAAAATATTCATATAAAATATTTGATAATTCCTCTTCTGTACCGTAGTATTAAAAATTGTAAGACTAAATATTTTATGTAGTATTGCATCCCAGTAAGAGATTATTTATTAGGGTTCCTGCTAAAAACTTAGAACTTATGGCCTATTTTTAAAAGTCTGCTCTAGAACTGGTTTCTGTTGTAAATAAATGTCACATGCATAAAAAATATTTGCACTTTCAAAATAAAGGCTTTAAGTCTTGAACTGAGTTGTAAATTGACATAGTTTGTTGTATTAATGCTTGTGGTTAAACTTGAAAACAAGAAAAAAAATCCCTTTTGATGGCAGCTGCCTGGATAGCTGGGACTGTGTATCTATATACACAAAATAGGAACACATGTTCACTGAACTTTGAGTCTCTATGTTTGTACTTAGAAAAAAAATATTTGCTGGACCCAAATCTATTGCTACTAGAAATCAAAATCCACAACCTGAAAAGGTGTCACTTTACATAACCGGTATAAGCAGGGAACCAGACACTACCTCATATTAAAAAAAAAAAACCAACAAAAAACTTCCCCATGTGTTTGATATGTATTCTAATCTGTCCAGTTATCTTAGTTGTTTGGAAAATACTGCAGAGTAACATGCCGTAGCCATAATTTCCAAGCTATGTGAACAAATAGCAGTGCTCATTGTCTTGTACAGTGTGCAGCTTGATCTTTCCACAGAATGCCCTCCTCCTGGCCGTCTCCTTGGATCCTGAGTGCTTTAATTTCTTTTGTTCCTCCTTCTGCCTTCCCAGCCCTCTTGGCCTCCCCATCTTCGAAATGTTGGCTCTTTAGTATTGTGTGCTCAGGCCAGTTCTCCCTAACTGCCTGAAATGAGCATGTCACACTTCTGAGCTAACTCCGCTGCCCCTTATTGCGTTCCCCAGCTGAACAGTCACAAGGCTTGAGAACATCAGTGTGATCTTTAATTCTCTGTGTGGGTCACCAACTCCTGACTTTTCTCTTGCCACCTTGGACTTTGATTAATCCCCTTCTTTCCATTCCCATCTGACTGTGTGCACCTCCATCGCCTTTCACCTAGACTCAAAACAGCCTCTCAACTTCTTTTTCTATTCCCATCCTTTGCTCTCCAACCTAGGGTTGTTTAAGCAGAATCGAGTTTGTTATATGCCTGTTTGAAACCCTTGTGTGACCATACTACTCACAGTCCAGGCTCATTAACATGGCATCTTGGGCCTTCCAAAGCTGAATGTCACCTGCCTTCATAGCTCAACACCTCTTACACCCCCTGATATACTGTGAACTCCAGCCAGGCTGCTCTTTACCGTGCCCTAAGACAGCACTGCATTCTCACACGTGCAAGAGCTTCTGTTTGGCAACTGCCATTCCAGGCACGCTTTATAGGGAGACAACAGAAGTTGAGTAGTTAAAAAAAAAAAAAAATAGTGTATATCTCCTGCAAAAGAAAAACACAAATTCTAAGTATTTTCATGCTGACTTAATATTATTTTTGTTTATTAAGGTGCCAGCCCTTATAGAATAATCCCCAAATTCTAGATTCAAGGATTGGCCCCTTCTTGTTTGATAATGGAATGACCTGAGCTATTTGTCTCCATTCCTGTAAGCAAAGTTGTATTTATTCTTTCCTTCCGTGTTAGTCCTTTTCTTTTCTATCCTTTTCCTGGTACTGGTGATTGAACCCAGGAGCATGGTACCTCTGAGCTATATCCTCAGCCTTTATTTTAGTTTGAGACAAGGTCTTGCTAAGTTGCTGAGACTGGACTTGAACTTGTGATTCTCCTGCCTCTTGAATTGCTGGAATTATAGGCCTGTACCTATATTCCTGGTCCTCCCTTATTTCTGTATCCAGGACTTCACCCATTATCTGCCCAGGCAGAAATTAATCTGTGGGACATGTGAAAGTATAAGCATTCTTTAACCTATACTCATGCTAACATTAAATAACTTTTTTCAAAGAAACTGAATGGAGAGTGACCACAGCAGAGTCTTTAGCCATTCATTGCAGGACTGGGGGGTCTAAAGAATAGCTACAAATTCTGTGGTTAATTATATAACTGCTCACATTCTCTCAATTTGTTCTCTTCCCTTAAATTTGTTTTTACTCTAGTCACTTTTCAGATTTTCAAGATTTTTGCCAAGTTCCAGTGGATTGATTTAGTGACTAGTGAATGGATTTAGTGGCAATCTGAGAAAATTCTTTTCAAGCAATTTAATAACCTCACTTGAGAATTGAATTTTTAGTAGGAAACTCCTTTTTTGTTTAAGTTTTTTTTCTTGAGTTAAGGAATATTAATAGCAGATTCTTCTGAAATTTCTTAGTTTTTTTTCAGAAACTAAAATTAAGCCTCCTTCAGTTGTGATAAGTCAACAGTTTGCCTCTGTCTAATCTAGATATCTATGTAGATAAATGTAGAGTTGACATGATTTGTGTATTTGCTTTGTGTTTTGCTATGTTCAGTAATAAGTAGAAGGCACATGGCTTTGGTCCCAGTTGTAGCCACTGGGGCTAGGAAGGTGTATTTAATAAGTAGGTCTATGTACTCCATACATGTTGAGTGTCTCTAATGCAAACATCTGAAAAAAATTCTTTTTAATGTTGGGAATTGAACCCAAAGGTGCTTTACCACTGAGCCACATCCCCATCCCCTTCTATTTTTTATTTTGAGTCAGTCTCACTAAGTTGCCTAGGGCCTCACTAAGTTGCTAAGGCTAGTCTTGAACTTGAGATCCTCATGTCTCACTCTCCCAACCTGCTAGGATTACGGGTGTAAACCACCTTGCTTGGCTGAAATCTTAAGTACTCCAAAATCTGAAAGTTTATGAATGCCAACATGAGTCCAGAAGTGTTAAATTCCACACCTGTGCTCACGTGATGTGGTCAGTCACAACATAGGTATACTAAATATTTTATAAAATTATCATAAGGTTAGTTAGATATTATGAAATAAATGACTTTTATTATTAGACTTGAGTCCCATCACCAAGTCATCTCATTACATAGATGCAAATATTACAAAATCCAAAACACTTTTTTGATACCAAAGATTTTGGATAAGGGATATTCAACCTACACCTAGAATATTTTTG
>PVKS010029460.1:0-25335 GCA_004027875.1 Aplodontia rufa | reverse complement strand
GGTGGCTCTGGGCACTGTATTCACTGCTGCTGTTGTCATTGTCTGCAGACCCGGGCAGGGTGGGTGACGGTGACGGTGGCTCTGGGTGCTGTATTCACTGCTGTTGTTGTCACTCTCTGCAGGCCGGTCTAATTGAAGCCAACGGAGAACTAAAGGTCTTTATAGACCAGAACCTTAGTCCTGGGAAAGGTAAGGGAGCCGTGTTTGACAAGTATGTTTGTTGGTGAGTGTGTGCAATGGGGTGTGTTGGGGCCTGAGACGCTCAGTCTGCCCTGTGCACGCCCAGCAGGAGCTTCTTGGGGCTTAGGTGACAGAGTGCACACTCCTCCTGCCTCGTATGGCCTCCCCAGTGCCACCCTGTGGCAGGAGAGGGACCTGGGGGCTGTGTGCACCCCATGCGAAGTAGGCGTCTTCTTTCGGTGTTGAGGCATGGGGAGGGCCGGGGAGAGGCAGCAGCGAGGCCTGTCTCTTCCAGGATCCCACGTCTGTCAGTGTCCCTGGCTGATTGCAGTGGTCTCATATGTGCATCTGGCTGCTGTCTCCCGAAGGGGAGGCCCTAATGAGCAGCCTCCTGCTGCTGCCCACAGCTCCAGGCTGGAGCATGGTGACTGGGCTCCACACAGCCTCTGCTTTTGGCTGTTCTGTCTCTGCCAGCCCAGGAGCCCACCCCAGTCATTTGCCCTAGGGCTGTCGCTGGGTCCTCATCCCTGGGTGCTGACCTCAGTGCTGTGGGGGTGGGCCGGCCCCACATGTCCACCAACACTGGTCCTTGCCACTGGATTCTGGGGCTGGAGCATGGGTGCATAAAGTCCTGGGATCAGGGAAGCCACTCCAGGCTCACCTATTCCACATGAGCGTCTCTAGAGATGGCAGGCCCTATGTTGTGTTCCGTACAAGAGAGGGAGCAGAGGCAGCATAGAGTGCGTGCCCTCGTCCCCTTGACGTCATTTACTCCTCTCATCAGGCTCCCTGCCCTGCACGTCTGCTCGCAGCTCTGGTTAGATGTGCAGGGGAGGCTGTGGACGTGGAGTGCCACCAGCTCTTGAGCTGAAGGTGTCTGTCCGCTTGTGCTCCTGTCCCCACAACCGCCTCTGTGGGTGGCTGTGGCAGTTCTGCTCCTGGGAACCTTGGGGCTGCTCAGTGCTGCTCGCAAGGTTGGCCAGCCTCCTGAGCTGCCCAGGGGGGCCCAGTGCTTACCCTGTGCTTGGCGTGGTCTCCTTCCCAGGCGGCCAGAGCTCATGTGCTGTTGCACAGGCTGTGAATTGCACTGTTGCTGGGTTCTGAAGTTTGAGAGGTGTGTGCTGAGATCTCCCAGCAGCCCTACACGTGCCGCCTAAGCAGGGAAGCACCTCTAGTTTCTGGTATTCCTTCCAGAGGATTTTTCCAGCAGATGGGTCTGTGTTGGGCGTGCTCCTTGCTTACCTGGTAGATGTCATCCGGGGTGATGGGGACTTGTGTTTCAAAGGATCCAGTGTCATGGACACTATTGCATAGCAATAACCCCAGGAGGCTTGGGCTGCCCGCTGTCTCTGGCCTATGTGCACCATAGGCAGTATGCCTTCTCCTGGGCTGACAGTCCCTCTGCTGGCCTGCCTGTTGGCTGCCTTCATGTCTGACTCTCTGAGAACACTGGAGCCATTCTCAGACCCTCCTCAGGTGGTGAGTCCCTGGGTCCCTCTGCGTCTCAGCACTGGAACATCCTCTATTTTGGTGGTGCAGGACTGGAGCCTTTCCTCCTGCATGCTAGGTCCGTGCTCCTCACAGGGCCGCATCCTAGCCTATCTTTTTGAAAAAGAGATGGAGAGTGAGAGAGAGAGCAGGACAGAGAGAATCAGTTTTTATTTAGTTTCTCATGTGGCTTTCGTTGCTCCGACACTTCATTGTGTATGTGGTGCTGGGGTTTGAACCTGGTCCTCACGCATGCTAGGCAAGCACGATACTACTGAGCCACCGCTCCAGCCCCTGGCATTCCTGAGACACCGGGGCGTGGCAGGCAGACCTGGCCCTTGCTCCCGCCCTGCAGCCCAGTGAGTGGTCAGTGTTTGACACTGGAGGCACTTTCCGAGTCAGATCTTGGAGAACGTACCAGGGCTGCCCAGGAGGGACGGGGTCAGGTGGACAGCAGAGGACAAACTGCGATGGGTGGGCAGTGACTTGGCCTTGTGCCCATCCTCCCCACCACCCTGTTCTGTGGCCAGTTTGGAATCTTTAGGGCTCTGGGGGAGATGCATCTCCTGTCCACCAGGGGGACTTGTGGGACAACCTGGTGCTGGTGTGACCCACGTGGCTGTCTGCTGCCTGCCTCTCATTGTTGGCGCTCACCCTGCTCCTGAGACAAAACTCATCCCCTGCCTCATCTACCTGGGCCACCACCCCATTCCATACACGCCTCCCAGCACTGTGGGCAACTGAGGGCCACTTGTGTCACCTCTGTTCCTCTGGCTGCAGAGTCCCTATGCCCCTCAGGGTGCTCCAGAGAAGCAGTGAGGGGAGAGCTGTGCTGGGACAGGCAGGTCCAAACCCAAAAGGGTGCAGTTGGGTGGCAACGCTGAGGCAGAGTTCTTGCTCCAGGGAACCTCTGGTTAGACAAGGCTCACTGCAGCCAGAGTGGCCTCTTTACTCAGGTCGGCTGATGCTGAGCAGTGGGGCCTGAGGTGCCTTGGGGTGAGCTAGGGGTGAGCTAGGGCTGACTGACTTGTGGAATCACCAGGTGGTGATGTGCTCCAGGATGCCGCCCCTTTGCCAGCACACACTGCTCGTAGCACCTTCAGAGCCGCTACTGGAGTTGACGCTGGACTCCAGGGGGCTGTTCCTGCGGTTCCACAGAGAGCAAAGTGCTGTCCCTGTCCCAGCCCACTATGGGGATGTGGGGTCCTGGGCTGGTCCCTGTGGCCGAGCTCTTCCCTCTATGTCACTTCTGTGGCCCTGTAGTACTTTGCCATGGGCCCAGGTGACTGTGCCCCTCAGTGACACTGCTGCCTCTCTTGCCTTCCATGGGAGCAGTCCTGCCTGTCCCTGGGCCTCTGTCCTGAGGCATGCTGGCCCTGGAGAACAGAGTAGCAAGTGTGTTTGTAGCTGTGTGTCCTTGTTCTCTGTGACATCATGCCTGTTGCAGTACTCATGAGCGCAAGTGTGCAGGGGCCCACAGATAGCCCTCGCTGCACATGGCTTGGGGTGTGGTCTGTGGCCTTGCCACCTCAAAAGGCTGTGTGATGTCACCTGCTGCCTGTCAACTGTGCCTCTGCCCTGGAGAGACATTTCCTGGTTGATTTTAGTATGAACCCACATTTTCCTGGGAAATTTGGAGGTTCCCAGGCCTGTGGCTGTGAAAGTACAGTGGAGCCACATGTGCACTGGAGTATGACCTGACTGGGGCCACTGTTGGCTCCAGGGCTCCCTGCTGCTTAGGGGACTCAGACCCTGCTCCAACTGGGTGCTGTTCCCTTTGGGCCCTGCTCCCCTTGAGTTCTGCTTCCCCTGTGTTCTGCTCCCTCTGGGTTCTGCTCCCCCTGGGTTCTCCCCCCTCTGGGTTCTGCTCCTTCAGTGTTCTGCTCCTTCAGTGTTCTGCTCCCCCTGGGTTCTGCTCCCCCTGTGTTTTCCTCTGTCTGGACCCCGCTCCCTCTGGGTCCTGCTCCCTCTGATTTCTGTTCCTTCTGAGTCCCACTCCCCTTGGTTCCCCTCGCTCTGGCCCCTGCTTGCTGTAGAGGTGTCCTCTTGCTCCTGCTTTGTCTGTTCCACCTAGGGGCAGCTGCTCATGGCCCTCGTGATGTGGTCTCACCTGCTGCATTGCGTGTTCTTGTGATTTGGGAGCACTTGTCTTATGTTTGTTTCCTTGTGCTTCAGTGTTGTGGCTTTTCCTCTTTAGAGTGGAACCGGGAAGAGAGGAATACGTGGGGTGACATGTGCCAGGGCTTGGTGTGACCTGGGTAGCCCCAGGGGTCTGCAGCCCTGCCCCACGGGGTGGTATATCTGGCCTTGTGCTGCTTGGTATGGCCCCAGGAGGGGTGGGTACAGCATCTGGTCTGCCCCCAGGGTGTGGGGGAAACTATCCAATTCTCTTTGCTCCTCTCCATTTTTTAAACCACGGTGTCTGCTTTTAACATTTTTGTAGCCTCAGGGCTCTTTTGAGGCACCAGGTAGGGTGGAAAGCTGCCCCCAGGTGACCAGAACTCTGGATACCTGCAGAGTTGGTGCTGGGCCTGCCAGGGGGCTCAGCTGTGTCTCTACACATGGTGTGGCACATGGTGTGGATGGTGTTGTCGAGGGTTCTCTTCCTGCAGAGGGCACTGTGTGAACTCTGGCCACTGTGGCCCAGGTCTAGCCAGCCTTGCCCATGGAGCATGTGGGGCAAGTTGTGTGCTGAGTCCATGCGGGGCTGGCATCCTGGCTGCTGGCCCAGGAAGGACACTCTGGGCATTGTGGTAGTTGTTATAACCCACCGGCTGGGCTTGCTGACTGGAGGCCAGGATAATGAAGAAGAAGTCTCAGCACAGTGTGCTGTCTGAAAACAGTTTTGAAGGGACTTGCCGTAGCCAGCAGGGGTGTGGAAAGGTGCTCTGGTCCCTAGTGCATGTTCAAACAGCAGTGGAGGGCCACCTCACACCTGTCAGGGTGGCCGGTGCCTCAGGTCAGAAGGTGGACATTGGCAAGGGTGTGGGACCTGATGGAAGATAGATAGGAGTCCTAAAGAAAATCCAGGGACAGGTGCCACTTGCCCCAGTCCATCCTGCGGTGCATACCAAGAGGATGCCAGCAAGCTCTGGCGATCCTGCTACTTGGTCAGACAAAATCCGTGTGTCCCTCAGGTAGCAGTGGATAAAGTAACCTTGTACTGCCAATCCTGAAACAGGGCGAGATCTTGCCATCGGCCCCAGGTGGGTGCGCTCGGAGCGCCTCCTGCTAAGCAGAACATTCCAGATGGAGTGAATAGGGTGTGGTCTCATGTGGCTTCTAAAAGAACAGGCAGCTGAGGAGGCAGAGAGCAGGGCTGCTCACCAGGGCAGGGAGAGGAGGAGCAGGCCCCAGGGGACCATGCTGAGGGGCCATGTGGCAGCATCTGCAGTCCCGTGTCTGCATGCGTCCAGTGACTGCACTTCCTGCACCTTAGGTGTCCTCAATAAAATCTGCTTTCAGCACCAAACATTAGACTCAGAATTCAGAGTATTTAGTGAAAATACTAATTCTATGTCTACGCAGTGGACACCTTAGAACCTGGAGATGCCGATGGACTGAGATCTTTAGAATCCTTGTCAGTGGGTGGTGGCTGCTGGGAGTGCTGCGACTGTGTGCTTGGAGAAGGCTTGCTGGTGTGCTTTGAACCTTTGCTCTGCGGTGTGTGGGCTCCTGGGCTGTGGAACTGGCCATTGGCCTTGTGAAGATCGTGTGGCCCATCGGGGGAACCCTCATGTGCATCGCGGGTGGAAACCAAGGCATGCCTGGGAGTGCCATCGCTGCTGCTGGCCAGAGAGGCCACGGGATGGGGGTGAGGTTGCTGAGTGGTTGAGACCCCAGACCCAGACTGCTGAGCAGTGGCCAGGAATGCCGGGAGAGAAGGAGGAGTGATGAGAGAGCAGCCAGTGATCTGTGGCACAGTCCAGTTCTTACAAGTGGAACGGGGTGTGTGTGCTTCCCTTAGAGCCAGGGTCCCTGCCAAGCGCTCTGACCTCACCCTGGTGAGGTCCTGCCCCTGCACCTCTGCCTGGAGTGCAGCCCAACCTTGCCCCTGACCTTACCAACTCCGTGTGCAGCCTGACCTTTCCCTTGCCCTGTGTTGCAGGCGTGGTGTCCCTGGTGGCTGTGCACCCATCCACAGTGAGCACACTGGGGAAGCAGCTGCTGCCAAAGACCTTCGGACAGTCCAACGTCAACATCGCCCAGCAAGTGGTAAGGCACCAGCATCCCAAGTGTTGGGAGGCCCTGCCTGGGTGGTGTTCCAGGCCCCAGCAGGTAGCAATGACTGTGGTACCAGGTGGCTGTAGCCAGTGTCACAGCCCTGAGCCTAAGGGATACCTTTGGTGTTCCAGGAGCCCTGGAGTGACAGGGTTGGGTGTTGCCCTGACAGACCTCCTGGTGGGGCAATGCTCGTGGCCTGGGGCAGCAGGGCTGGTTCCCCTGCGTTCAGGGATATTTGGTACCAGCCCTCCTCTTTCCCTCACCTGGCTGTGGGTCAGAACAGGACCCTGGAGGTGATTGGGCAAGGTTCAGGAGAGCTCTCAGCTCAGCAACTGCAGCCTGGTCTTGCAGGGCTCCTGCCCTTGCTGCTGCCACAGCTGTGCCTGGGCCTGGCTGGGGGCTATGACGCTACAGGTCCTGCTTCAGACTGGTGTGTTGCAGCCTTCTGCTCATTTAGGCCATTTTGGTAAAAGCTAGGAGTTCCAGTTTTTGTTTTGTTTTGTAATTACTGTAGTTTGATATAGGTGCTGGATGTTATGCTGTTGCAGAACTTGGCTTGGCAGATGTACCTTGGTCATTGTAGCAAGGGTTCCATTTTTGTTGCCTTGAGAACAGGTGGGAGGCCAGCTGACTATGCAGCTTCAACTCCTCTATCGGAGTCGTGTCAGTGTTCTGAATGGAGCTGTGTTGGGTGGAGTTAGTGATCGCTGGGTTCTGCTTTGCAAAACATCGAGGTGTGAGTTCAAGTGTTGCATGTGGTCCCCAAACCTTATTTGACATACCTAAGGTTGAAGAGCGATGTCAGTTTCCTGTGTGTGAGATGGCCATGGCCTGGGGTCCCTGGGTCCCTGGTGATGAGGCCAGTGCTGGGCTCTCCAAGGTCAGGTTCTGAGTGCTGCACAGCACCTTTGGAAGAGACCTGGAAGTGCAGGAAGTTGAGGTGGTCACAGGGCAGGTCTGAGCACATAGGGCACATGCTGGCCGTGCCGGTCTGGGTTGTGGTGTGCTTTTGTCTGGTTTTGGATTGTCTGTGTAGCTGGAATCCCACAGTGCACACTGAGCTGTTCCCATGTCCAGTTGCAATCTGTCCCAGGGCAGATATGGCAACAGGTGCCTGAGGAGGCACTCGAGCGGCAGCGGGGCTCAGTGCTTGCCCTCCTTGCCTGTGGGATGCATCCCAGCACTGCAGAACAACAAGCACCACCTCTTGGCACCAGGGTCTCTGAGGAGGTCCCACTGGCCCTCTGCAGTGGGCCCTGGGGCCTTGCTGCCATCTCCCTGCTATGCTTCCTTCTGCCTTCACATGCCCTTCAGTGGCTGCTGGAAGTTGGGGTATGAAGCACAGTGTTCATCCCCTCCGGCCAGTTCCAGTTCTAACAGAGGGGACAGCCGAGAGGAGGGCTTCTCGTCACTGTCGCGTCCCTCTGTTCCTCTCGCAAGGCCGGGACTGTTGAGGGTAGGGAACAGAGTGCTTCTGCCTGGAGAAGGGCAGTTGAGCCTGAGGGCAGGTGTCCAGGAACCCCTGGGATCCTCCACACCTTGGGTGTTTGCCCAGCTCCAGGGGCCTCTATGTTAGGGCTCTGGTGGAAACTGTGGATGTGGCACCTACTGTCCCCCATCCTGGGCATCTCTTCTCAGGGTGATGTGGCCTTGTCCTTGTCCCGTTTCTTCTGCCTTGGCCATGCCAGATACTTTTGCAGCCTCCTCACTGTCCTCAAGCCCTGAGTGCCTCCGCTTCCTGCTGCACCTCGTGTTTTCCTCTCAGCCAACCTCCCACCTTCATTACTGCAAGCCTTGCCTTCCACCACTGTAGGGCATTCTGCCAGTCTGTCCTTCTGCTCACCCTGTGGAGCAGGTTGCACATGAGGCTAGGAAGTGCCCCGCGTTCCTGTGCTCAGACCCACAGAGGGTGGCCCCTCAGGGGCCACGCGTGGTCCAGGGAGGACTTGCAGCAAGCTGCTCCTGGGGTGTGCGTTCAAGGGTGATCTCGTGTCTCCTCTTCCCTCCGATGATGAGTACCGATCACGGGATGATGGCTGGGCTACGGGAGTGGGTGTGAGCAGCCCAGGAGGCCCCAGCACAGCTTCCAAGGTAGGCTTCTATGCACAGCAGGGAAGGAGGCGCTTCCCACAGCTCTTGCAGGGCAGCCTTCTGGCCACACCGGGGTCCCGTCCAGGAAGGGTGGTCTTAACGATTCCCACAGATCGTGTGGAGCAGCCTTCTGGCCACACCGGGGTCCCGTCCAGGAAGGGTGGTCTTTAGTAGCGAGCACCAGCTGTGCACCTGCTGCCCTTTCTGCCCTTGCTTCTTCTGGGAGGAGTGGAATGGCCCCTGGAAGAGTTGAGCTTCCGAGTCCAGTGTCCCATCCTCAGGACCCTCTGGTGGCTCTGGCCCACCTGCGGCAATCTGAGCAGCCCTCTGAGCACTCAGCATATTCTACCTGTTGTGACCACGAGATTCTGAGCCTCATGGGAGATGTGTCCCACCCTGACCTGGTGTCCCTGGATGCCCCTTGCAGCCGCTGGACAGGGCAGACGCTCTGCGAGGCATCTGTTTTCACAAGCTTCGCAAGTTTGATTTGACGGTGGTCGAGTGTGCCTGTAATTGCTGGGGTGTGGACATGCCCCCAGGGCCAGGCACCTGCTCTGGGAGGGGCCCGTTGGCCCCCAGGGCCTGGCCTCCATCCATGACTGCAGCAGCGGCTGCTGAGGCTGAACATTCAGTGTCTTGGAAGCCATGCGATGAGGGCTGTGGAACACTGAGGCTTCGACAGGCTGCGCAGTATGGTGACTTTCCCCCAGCATGGAGAACTGAGTGTTCATGGATGGAACTAGAGATGGCACTGGCCCTGGACAGCTGTGCATGTTGCTGGAGGCCTTGGTGTGCTCCGTGGGGGTGTGTGTGGGTCAGCCCCATGGTGGGTGCTGGTTGGTTGCCCCGTGGGCTGTCCTGTCCTGGGAGCGTGGCCCCTAGCAGGTGGACCCGCTCGCTGCCTTCTCTCCAGCCCCTAAGAAGTTTGGATGCCAGGGTGTTCTGGGGAGGGGGCCTGTGCGCAAGTTTAACAGACTGTTGAGCCTGGGTAGGAGCCACTGCCTGTCCAGCTTCCTTCATCATATGAGATCTGAGGGTTTTTGTTTCTGGCCTCCTTTGGTATCATGGAATGATGCATTTTTATCTTCATCTGCTGTGTTAAAAGCCAAGTGAGACTGGGGTCCTTGAGGCGTCTTGAGCTTGAACTATGTCCAGGTGCCTGTGTGTGGGCCACCATGCCCTGGGAGCCTGTCCCCTCCATCCCTCCTTGCTGGGCAGTTAAGGTTCTTGATGCTGTAGTTGGAGAAGGTGCCTGGGGGTGGCACTGGTGCTGCCAGGGGCTTGTGGCTCAGTGGTGCCCCTGCCCACTGAGGGATGACAAGCAGGCATGCTCTGACCACTCTGAACTCTTGACTGTAGGTGATCGGCACACCGCAGAGACCTGCAGCCTCCAGCACCATCGTGGTGGGCAGCCCACACACCCCCAGCACGCACTTTGTGTCCCAGAACCAGCCCTCGGAGTCCTCGCCCTGGTCTGCTGGGTAAGCACTCCCCGCCCTTTGTGCCTGCCCAAGCCATTGTTCCAGGCTGCCACCATGCCCTTCCCTCCGCAGCCTCTCTGCTGCCCATCTCCAGACCCAGGGCTGTGCTGTGAGTGCCTGCCAAGGAGCAGCTCTCCTACCATGCCAGCTGCTGTCAGTCCTGACACGCTGCTGTGAGACGTGCCTGTGGCAGCCTGAGGCAGAAACCCAGCCAGTGGGAACACGGTGGCCAAGTGAGGACGCTCCTTGGTCTCCTCCCGATCGGGAGCTGGCCCAGTGGCCTGAACCTGCTGTTGCCAGGCCCATCGGCCCAGCATCTGCCTTTAGTCACGTAGCCTGCCAAGCTTTATGCCACAGTGGGCAGGTTCTGGCCAGCTGATGTATTTGGAACTGTGATGCCTGGGTTGGTTCAGATCAGGCTGTGCTGTCCCCACCCTGGACGGCTGCCCCGTCTTCCCCAACATGCGTGTGCTCAGGTTCCTGCGGCCTCAGAGTGCCTTCTCCCCTGAGGCCCTGGTCCTTGCCGTGTCCTTGTTGGGAACCTGTAGCCGTGGGGCTCTGCGGTGGGTGTCTGGCTGAAGGCCGGCTGTGGAGGCTGATGCTGTTGCTCTCTGCGTGTTGAAGGAAGCGCAACAGGAAAGGGGAGAAGCATGGCAAGGGCTTGCGGCACTTCTCCATGAAGGTGTGTGAGAAGGTGCAGCGGAAGGGCACCACCTCCTACAACGAGGTGGCTGACGAGCTGGTGGCCGAGTTCAGCGCTGCCGACAGCCACATCCTGCCCAATGAGTCGGTAAGGCTCCTGCCCAGCCACAGGCCCCGTGGTGCCAGACTCCCTGGCACATCCTCAGAGAGGAGCCCTGTCATCATCCCCTGCGCCCTGGGCCCGCAGCCTCGGAACGTCACTGCACTGTCTCCCCAGGCCTACGACCAGAAGAATATCCGGCGGCGTGTCTACGATGCCTTAAACGTGCTGATGGCCATGAACATCATCTCCAAGGAGAAGAAGGAGATCAAGTGGATCGGGCTGCCCACCAACTCGGCTCAGGAGTGCCAGAATCTCGAGGTGCGCTGCTCCTTGGGCCCTCCATGTGTGAGGGATCTTCTAGGCAGCCTGCACCTGGGTCCCGGCTGTGGCTCCATCCTGACATGGCTGTGGGGTGAGCGCAGCCAACCTGAACCAGAGTCTGGACTCAAGTGGACTTGATTCTTGTCCTCATTGGTGGGATTTCAGCCCTGCCGAAGAGAGGAGGGGGAGGGCAGGGGTCCTTCAAGCTGCAGCCCTGCCCACACCCAGGGCTCTCACTCTGTTCGCCCACCTCGCTTTGCTGGGGTCGGGGCATCCTCCTGGTAAGAGCTGGCCTAGGGTGCTGTGCAGAAGGGCCAGGCACTGTGCTCGCGGGATGATGCTCCTCTGGGGTCTCTGCAGGTGGAGAGACAGCGGCGGCTGGAGCGGATCAAGCAGAAGCAATCACAGCTCCAGGAGCTGATCCTGCAGGTAGCTGCACCCACACTGTCCCCCTCTGCATGCATGCGAGCTTGACCCAAGGGTCAGCTCCCCGAGAACCTGTGTGCTGGTTGTGCAGAAATAGCACTGAGACCTGCTTCCAGGGGCGTCAGGCCTGTCCTGGCTGCACACAGTGAGTGCTCAGTGGCCCTGGGAGCTGGACTGCCTCTATGGAGAGCCCAGGGTCCAGTGTCCACCATGGGGGTGACAGCAAAGGTCGTGTATGGGCAGGGGCCTGCTGACCGAGAGTGGGGCTGGGGTTGGGGCCTATGAGGAAGACCACCAGCCTGGAGGCAACATGGACAGCCAGTGACACCTAGAGACCAGAGGGGGCAGTCCCCAGCCCCTCAGGAGCAACATGTCAACTGCCACGCACCAAGGGCCGGTTCCAGGATCCACGGCCTAGAGACAGGCCCAGGGCACAGGGAAGAATCTGTAAATCTGGGTCCCAGCCTGGTCCTCCCACCCCAAGGAAAGAGGAGAGCAGGCAGGGGCCTGTTGGAAGTTTGTTTCCTTTCTGTGGCCATGTGCCCTTCTTGGTGGCTGCACCTGTCAGCAGGGGAGCCTGGGGGGGTTGGGTGCTCTGGCCTGGAGCCCGTGGAAGTCTGCACACCTCTACTGCAGGTTCCAGAGCCCTGGACACCCAGGCCACAGGCAGAGCCATCGTCCTTCCAGCAGAGCCACTGAGTATCCTTGGCAGAGGTTGCCCTAACCATGGGTGTGGCCAGCGTGGGCTGGCCCAGGGCACAGGCCCATGCTGTCTGCTCATTCCTTGCCTTTACCTCATGGGGAGGCTCTGCCTGCTGAGGTTTTGGTCTCCGCTGTGTATTCTTCCGTGCAACAGAGCAGGGACCGGCTGTGGGCGGGCAGCCCCTTGCTGTCCACAGGTATGGTGTGGACCTCGCTTCAGAGCAGAGGGCTTGTTCCTCTTTTTCAGCAAATTGCCTTCAAGAACTTGGTGCAGAGGAACCGCCAGGCGGAACAGCAGGCCCGACGGCCGCCCCCGCCCAACTCAGTCATCCACCTGCCCTTCATCATCGTCAACACCAGCAGGAAGACGGTCATCGACTGCAGCATCTCCAATGACAAGTGCGTCGCGGGCAGCTTTTGCGGGACGAAGCCCTCGAGGAGCGTCCTTAGTGCTTGCTCCTAAAGCGTTAGGATGCCGTGACTGCGGGCGGGACAGTCCCCCAGCACACCCTGCCTGGGGCGTGGACATCCATTCACAGCGTTGCCCGAGCCTCCCGGCCCGTGCTTCCGAGCTCATGTTTTGTGCAGATGCAGCCACAGGAACCAGGGGGTGGGTATGGCTGTGGCGGGCCTGGCCCTGGCCAGCGAGCGCCGCCCCCATCTGTCTGACGTGCTTCTCCCTGCAGGTTCGAGTACCTGTTCAATTTCGACAACACATTTGAGATCCATGATGACATAGAAGTGCTCAAGCGTATGGGCATGGCTTGTGGGCTGGAGTCTGGGAGCTGCTCTGCTGAGGACCTTAAAATGGCCAGGAGCTTGGTTCCAAAGGCTCTGGAACCATATGTGACAGGTCAGTCCTGCCCCAGCACTCAGGTCCCTGAGATGGGCTCGAGCATGGGTCCCACTGGACACATGGCAGCAAGAGTCCCCGGTGCCCTTCCTGGTCTGTGTAAAGGTGTGGAGCAGTCAGGTTCACCTTGCAGGTGGCCAGAGTGGAGCAGCAGCGGTTCTCTGGGGGCACCACCTGAGTTTGTAGGTGTGCTGCTTGTTGGGAGCCACCTCTCCCCAGCTTGGCTCTAGCTCTGGAGCTTCTGTTTGTGACTTTGTAGCAGCATCAGGTCTCTGGCTGCAGGTGTGAGGGGTGGCCTTCAGCGTGCATAGGGTGGAAGCTGCTGTCAGGCCTGGCTTCAGCATGCACAGGGCAGATGGAGCCTGCCATCGGGCCTGGCGTTGGGCTCCTGGGGGGCCCCCCGCAGCGTGCATAGGATGAAGGCTGCCGTTGGGCTCCTGGGCTGTGCTGGCGTGGGGTGTGTACGCTGGATTTCGTGGGCATGTGCTGAGCACATGTGTGGGAGTCCTTGTGTCTGCTGTACACGTGTATGATCTCAGTGCTGTTTGGCTGGCTTCTTCCCAGGAACGTCCATCCCTTCCCTCCCCTGAGCACTTTGTTTCTCTGCTCCCACGTCCTGTGGTCTCCCTCAGTTCTGCTACCGCTGCTTCCTATTCCTTGTCTCTGCAGAAATGGCTCAGGGATCCATCGGAGGCGTGTTCCTCACGACGGCAGGTTCTGCCTCCAACGGCACAAGGCTTTCTGCAAGGTGAGGGCAGCTGGGATGGGCTGTCGGGCGGGATGTCTGGCCTCTGGGACACAGGGAGCCACACCGTCCTTGTCCCCGTGGGAAGAGCTTTTCTCACTGGTCTGTTATTCTTAAAAATCAAAAGTAATTCAAGGTTTCTGCTTCTACCAAGCAGCACATAGCAAAGTGGGGGCCAACCCACTTTGTGTGTCCCATCAGCCCAGCTGCCTTTGATTTTCTTAGAGCATTTGATATCACACTGTGCATTTAATTCTGTTCCTCAGCCTTTTTACTTTGCGTTTTAGTCTGTTTTTCTGTTACTGAATGGTCTTTATTGTTAAGGTAAATGTGTGCTTACCACAGAGCAGAAGGCTGTCTAGGAATTTGTCCAGTGCTTTAACAGCAGATCCAGGTGGCCTTTGCAGTGACCTGATATCAACAAGACATGGGTTTGCTGACTTTAAAACATCACCAGACCTCATGTGCTTTGTGTTGGGCTTGGGCCTCAATAGCACTAATGTGCCAGCCCTGATTTCTTAGTGCTTAGCAGGGGTGACCTGATAGGCCCTGGCCCTGTGTGTGGAAGATAGGTGTTCCACAGCCACTGGCATGAGGGGTGGGGCATGCAGGCAGATGACGCTGTGTAGGGTGTGCTGTGAGGGCCAGTGAGCTGGCAGTGCAGCAGGGACTTGGGTGGCACCCTATGGCCGGTTT
Source organism: Aplodontia rufa (assembly GCA_004027875.1). Taxonomy (NCBI): domain Eukaryota; kingdom Metazoa; phylum Chordata; class Mammalia; order Rodentia; family Aplodontiidae; genus Aplodontia; species Aplodontia rufa. The sequence goes on along the minus strand of PVKS010029460.1, from coordinate 11,383 downwards.
CCTGAGGCTGGGCCTTTTTCTTCAACTTGAATTTCTCCCTCCTGTGAATGTCAGTCTGTAAAATGACCAACCAAATTTTTCTTTTTTTTGGCAGGGGGAATACTAGGGATTAAACCCAGGGTTTTAATCACTGAGCAACATCCCCAGACCTTTTCATTTTTTAGGGTCTTGCTAAGTTGCTTAGGACCTTGCTAAGTTGCTGAGGCTGCCTCAGCCTCCTGAGTCTCTGGATTATAGGTATTCACCACCACGCCCTGCTTCAGCCAAGGTTATTTCTGAGGTGGAATATGAGTCTTTTAAAGGTCTTATTTTCAGGTTGTCCTTTTCATGGATCAAACCTTCCGGGCTTAGCAGGGTTTTCAATGAGGGAGACATGGCTGGAGCTGTTGCACGAGAAATGATTCTGGCCAGGTGTGGTGGCCACACAGAGGTCCCAGCCCTGCAGTCCCTATTCCGGAGGCTGAGCGGAGGGCTGCAGGTCAGGTATGCCTGAGAAAGTTAATGAGACGCTGTTTCAAAATAAAACACAAGGGGTGGTGAGTATAGCTCAGTGTTGGAGCACTCTTGGATCTGATCCATAGCACTGACAGAGAAAAATCCACAACGGAAGCCAGTTCCAGGGGACGTGTATGTGGCGCTTTGTGAGGGCACTGGGAGCTCCAAGCTAGGGTTGCTGCAGGGCAGCTCAGGACCAGCCCTGTCCAGCTCTGGTTTCTTCTGCTCAGCTGCAGAGCTGTGTTCCGATGGCCCAGAACAGATTTCCAGAAGTGCTGGGTTTGGCCAGTGTTCCTGCAGATGGCCAGTACCCTGGGAGCCGACCTGGCAGTTAGGGCTGGGGCTGGGTTTTGTGGCACTGCCCAGTTCTGATCCCTGAACCACATTTTCACACATGTAGGCATCTTTGGTGCTAGGATGAGACCGGGGCCCTGCCTGCCAGGCCTGCACTCTGCTGTGTGGCCATACCCAGCCCCGTGCTGCCTTGCCCAGCGTGTCTTTCTGAGGCCGCAGCATGCCCATGCTCACGCCTCTCCTGCCCATGGCTGGTCGAGTCCAGGGCAGAGGGGTCCCCTGGGGTGCTGCTGTTTCCCCTGCGTTGTGGGCAAGTCTGTAAGAAGACACGGCAGGGCAGGAGCCAAGTGCAGCTCGGACAGGGTTGGGGCTCTGTTATGTGGGCATGTGAATTTGTTTCTGCTGTGTGATTTAAAAACTTGAGCTTTTGGGGACACGTGTGTCCTTGTCCTTGGGTTAGGCAGAGTGAACCACACCTCTGACCACCTTATCGGCCCCTTTCCCCACAGTGACCTGAGTAACGGTGCAGATGGGATGCTGGCCACTAGCTCCAATGGTTCTCAGTACAGTGGCTCCCGGGTGGAGACCCCCGTGTCCTACGTTGGTGAGGACGAGGACGACGAGGATGAGTTCAACGAGAACGAGGAGGAGGACTGACCCTGGCCTCAACCCTCCCGTCCAGCTTCAGGAGGCGTTGCAAAGAGAGGAGAGACTGTTCATGGGGGCTTCTGTTTCTTTTTGGCTACTCCCAAGAAGACGCTGGTAAGCTACGGAGCGAGGACGGCCCGCGGGCTCCAGCCCTGCCATGGACGCTTCACACCAGCGTGCTGACGCGGGGCCTGCACTTAACTGCCCACGACCGTGTTTCCTTCTGTCTCTTAAGTCGAGTTCACTTTTGCCCCGACAGTCCGTGCTTCTCTGCCGTGGGAGGCGTGCTGGCCACCCTGGCTGTGCTCACAGGTGTCTGCAAGAGTGAGCCCAGGGCCAGCTTGTTCAGTGTTGTGTGCTACTGCCGCTGGTGGATCGCAAGACCCAGGATGCTCTTCCCTGGGTTGAGTCACTCGTGTGCACAGGACCCGCTGGCAAGGCTGTGTCGAGACATTGTGACCCCCTCCTTAAGTTATGTTGCCCGTGGCAAGCCCACCCAGAGAGCTTGCTTCCTCTCTACTGCAACGACAAATGAGAAGTCCTTTTTTCTGCGTGTTTTGTTTGGTAAGTTTACTGCCGCGCTGGTGCAGCTATGGAAACTGTCTGGAAGGTTTATTGCTTATGGTAAAATTTGCCTGATTTCTTACAGGCAGTGTTTGAAAACTTTTTATTATAGTTGTTTACATACTTATAAGTCTATCATCTAAAGACATGTACGGAAACAAATGGTGTATTTGTTTCGTAAGCATCTTCCTGTAATCTATTATAAAGTTGAAATTAAACATAGAGAATGTTTTAACAGTTTTTTAACTCAAAATTTGTCAATCATTTTTAATAGTTCTTTTTTTATAAAAAGAAAAAGGAATTTAAGGACAGGCAGTAGTCTCTTTTAAAATTTATTCACAGAAAACCGTTAACTGCACAGTTGCTGTTAGCTGCCTGTTCTGAAACAATAGTCTTTTTATTGAAACACAAATAAACTTTTCTGTAATATTTTATGGAATATAAAGAGACTTTAATTGTTTGACTTGTTTAACTTGGCACTGTTAGTTTTTATTAATAAAACGCGCATGGGCATTTTAAATAGCTCTGTGTCTTTGATTCAGGGTTGTTGTCTGGGATCATTCTGGCTTTGGTGAAACACTTGCTGGGTGTTGTATAATCAAGGAGCTGGACCAGCTGGAGTGCAGGGATCCCATGGGCATGTGCCCCCTGTGCCTGGAGCAGCCAAGGGTCCTCCTGCTGCTACTACCCTCACGAGTAGAGGCCAGGAAGGAGGACAAATTGGGCTTAGGCAGCTGGGCAGGCCCAGTGGTTTCTAGAAGCCCATAATGCAGAGAATATTTATTTCTTGACTTTTCCCCTCAGTCTTAGCAGTTAAGGCAGATTTTATAGGTTTGACTTTCAGAAAAAGAATAAGATTATGAGAGCATTCTGGAAAGATGGCAGCGCTGAGTGGGAAGCACCTGGAATCTCTCCACCTGGATAGTGGTTTCTCACAGCAGAATCTGTTGTGATTAGGAGTTCTTAAATGCCTCCAACTTCTGAGTCACGCTTGGAAGATAAATTATAATTAATTCTGGTCCCTTTCAGCTCTTAAGTATGCAAGTCCGCATCCTCCAGCACCCTGGCAGGCAGCTGTGCGCATGTTCCTAGAGGAGCCTCTGCACAGCAGGCGGGAGTTGGGGTGGCAGAGGGTACCACACCCTGTCAGGGGTCTGTGCTCTGGTTGCTGACTACAGGCACAGACAAGGGGTGGCCAGCCAATGGGGTTGCACCAGCCTGTGTCTCAAGGCACTCCACTTGACTGAAGTGACTTCCAGGGGACTTGAAGGGTCAGCCAGCACCTACCTTCTCCCATCCTTCCACTTAATTTTTCTCTTCCTCTTTTGGGAGACAGACACTGAAGACTAAGGCATTTAACACCTCTATGCTTGCAGGAAATGTAGAGAGCAATTGTGCATACCCAGGGACAGGCCCAGAAGAGACCTGGGAAAATTATTAGTTTGCACCTCAGACTGATCCCACTGAAGAGACAGCCAACCACCATCAACCAGCAAGCATGAGACCCAGCAGCCCTAGGAAATGGGAGAAGTTACTTTTCAGTTCAGCAGGTTCGAATTTCCAGTTACAGCAGAAAGATAAAAGGCATACAAGGAAAGAGGAAAATATTGCCTATTTAAAGAATAAAAGCAATAGATGTGGCCCCTAAAAAAGATGTAATGGCAGGTATCCATACTTGAAAACAACTCTCAAAAATGCTGAAAGAACATGCAAACGTGGGGAAAGTTCATACAACACATGAGCAAAATGGAAACATCAATAAAGGGAACAAAAAATCAAAAGGGAATTCTGGGGCTGAGAAGTACAATAACTGAAATAAAAAATTCACTAGAGGGAGTCAAAGGCAGCACCAACAAGCTGGAAGACAGGATAATAGAAATTATGGAATGTGAGGAAGAGAAAGAAAAGAATGAAAAATCTAAGGGACACAGTACTCCCAGATGATCAGTGTCCACATTTTAAGAGAAGCAGAAGTGGAAGAGAAAAAATCTGAAGAAATAGTGGCTGAAAACTCACCAAGTTTGATGGAAAGATAGGATTATAAACATAGAAGGAGTTTAACGAATTCTGAGTAGGATGAATCCCCCAAACACTAAGACACATTGTAGTTAGACTTTTGAAAGACACAGTCTTGAAAACAGTGGTTACCATATACAGGGGTTCCTCAATAACACGATCCAGAGATTTTATCATCTCTGGGGCCCACAAGCCAGTAAGCGGATACACTCAGAATGCTAAAAGAAAGGGAAAAGTCTTTTCCACCAAGAATCCTGTATTGGGTAAAACTGCCCTTTAAAAGAGAGAAGTCAAGGGGTTGGGAATTTAGCTCAGCGGCAGAGCGCTTGCCTAGCATGTGCAAGGCCCCAAGTTCGGTCTTCAGCCCTGAAAAAAAAAAAAGAGAACTCAAAACATTCCCAGATAAAAGCTGAGGGGTTCCTCACCATAGACCTGACCTCTAGTCGGTGCTCAAAGATGTCCTGTAGTGTGAAACTAAAGCATGCCAGGTGGTGGTGACCTGAAGCCAGAGGAGGAAATAGACACGTGGCAAATATAACGTTATTGTAATGTTGGTGTCTGAGTCCACATTTTTGTTTTCAACATCATTTAAGAGACGAATGTATTTAAAAGAATAATTTGTTTTTGTATACCTTTTTTTTTTTAAGAGGGTGAGAAAGAGAATTTTATTTATTTTTCATCAGAATTTGTTTCTCTGACATGTAGTTGTTTATGTAGTGCTTGGGTTTGAACCCGGGTCCCTGTGCATGCCTGGCAAGTGCTTGAACAACTGAGCCGCTGCTCCAGTCCCTACCCATTTATTTTAAGAGATAATTTTGTGATATCAGCCCAAAGGAGTGGAATGCCCTATAAAGGAGCCAAGTTCTCTAGGCTATTGAAATCAAGCATGTATAAATTAAAGGGTTACAACTTTCAAATGTTACATGTTCTGACCATGGTAACTGCAAAGAAAATTTCTATAGAATATACACAGAAGGAAATGAGAAATGAATTTGAACATTCTCTACAAAAAATCAACTAAACAGATAGCAATTCAGGCAATGAGGGATAAAGCCTGAAGGACATACAAAAAATGGCAAAATTATTATTTCTTATCAGTAATTACTTTAACTATAAGTGGATTAAATTCTCCAAGATAGATTGGCAGATGGATGAGAATGTATGGTTAGCTCTATGTTTTGTACAAGATTTTCACTTTAATTCTGAAGACAAAAAGAAAGTAGAAGCATGAAAAAAGATATTCCATGTAAGTGGCTTCTAAAACATCAGGTTGGCTCTGCTAACCAAAAGAGACTGTAAAAAACACCAAGGACATTACATACTAATAAAAAGTTCCATAAGGAAGAACTGAAAACAGTTATAAAAATTGGTGCACCTAATGATCAGTCATAAGAATATATGGAGCAAAAGCGATCGAAGTGAGAGTAGTTATATAATGGAAGTTGGACATTTTAATACCTCACATGATAACAGGCAGAACAACCCAGCAGAAGATGTGTCAGGAGAAATGATAGAACCAACCAGGCAGACCTCACAAACAGGACTCCACCCAACAGCTCTCGAGAGCTCAGGAAACATCACCCAGGGTACGAATGAAGTCTCCATAGGCTTAAAGAGGCAGCGTAGTATCTTCACTGAATACAATGAGATGAAGTTAGAAATCAATAACAACTGGGAAATTTACAAAATTGTGGAAATTAACACATTCTTAACCAATGAATCGAAGAAATCATAAGGGGAATTTCAAAATACTTAAAGACAAATGAAAACAAAACAACAACAAGAAAAAGCCAAAACTTATGGGATGCAACTGAAGCAGTGCTGGAAAAACATTAAAAAACAAGAGAGCCCACATCGACAACTCAATCCTACAGTTCAGGAACTATGAAAAAGATCAGGCTATACCCAGTTAGTAGAAGGAAGGACACAATAAAACTTAGAAAAGAGGTAAATGAAAGAGAGCATGGTAAAACAGAATGTCCACAAACCAAGAGGTCATTCTTTGAAAATTTCAACAAAATTAACAAACCTTTAGCTGGATTACTAAATAAAAAAGACTCACTGAAATTAGAAATGCAAATGCAGTTTTACTGATTCTGTAGTAATAAGGAAATGAGAGAACACCAAGAATAATTGTGTCAACAAACCTGAAAACCTGTGTGAAATGGTCCAATTCCTAGCAACAAGACCTACTGAGACTAAATAAGAATAGAAAAATCCAAGTAGGCCTATAAATCCCAAAAATCTTCTAAGAGAGAAAAGCTCTTGACCTAATGGTGTCACCAGTGAATTCTACTGAACATTTGGAAAATAATATCAAGTCTTGAAACTTTTTGAAAAAGCTGTAGTTGAGGGAACACACTGCCTGGTCCCAAGCCATGCAAGGTACCATAGGGGAAGGAAAACACAGGCAGTGTGGCATAAGAGCATTAATATGGAAGTCCTTGACAATGTTCCAGCCAAGGGAACAGCATGTTAAAAGACTGTGCACTGGGGCTGGAGTGATGGCTCAGTGTTTAGAGCGCTTGCCTGGTATGCATGAAGACCTGGGTTCAAATCCCAGCACCACATACATAATCTAGGTGTCAGAAAAACAAAAACCAGATAACCAGATGAAACAGTAAATAAAATGGATTCTCTTACACTCTCTTCTCTCTAAAACAAACAAACAAACAAAAAAAAAAAAACGTGCACCGTGATCAAACATGACTTTCTCCTAGAATGCAAGGTGGTTCCACGCAGACCGATCCCGGACTGCAAGGTGGTTCTACACAGTCTGATACTGGAATGTGGGGTGGTTCAACAGAAACCGATCCCGGAATGCAAGGTGGTTCTATACAGAATGATCCTGGACTGCAAGGTGGTTCAACAGAGACCAATCCTGGACTGCAAGGTGGTTCTACACAGACTGATCCTGAAATGAAGGTGGTTCCACACAGTCTGATACTGGAATCCAAGGTGGTTCTACACAGATCGATCCTGGAATGATGGTGGTTCTGTACAGAACGATCCTGGAGTGCAAGGTGGTTCCACACAGACTGACCCTAGTATGTCAGGGTGGTTCAACACAAACTGATGATGTCATATACCCAAGAACAGAATGAAGGAAAGAGCCATGTGGGCATCTTAATTGAGGTGGTAAAAGCACTTCATACCCTTTGACTCCCGCTTATGGGAACAGCACTCATACTAGCAGTAGAAGGAAACTCCCTTAACATCAGCTGGGGAACTGCCTGAAAACTGAAGGCTCCTCATCTAGGATCAGGAGCAGAGCATGGTGCTCATTTCTTTTTTGTTCGTTTTCATCATGGTACTGGAAGGTCCAATCAGGGCATCTGGAAGGAAGAAGTAAAAGACACCATATTTGAAAGGAAGAGGTAGAACCCCACCACTTGTTGGTTACCATGGTCTTCCACGTTGGAAGTCCCAAGGCATCTACTAGAACCAACAAGCAGAGGGGCCAGACACAAACAAGGCAGCTGCATTTGTGCATGCTAACTGAGGCACCTGACAAGGAAAGTAGCTACTGCCATTAGTGTCACGAATAATAAATAATTAAGAATTAACTTAGCCCTGGAGTGGTGGCTCAGCAGTTACGGTGCTTGCCTGGCATGCGCGAGAATGCAAGTTCAAACCCCAGCACCACGTACGAAGTCTCGGAGCAACGAAGGCCACATGAAAAACTAAATAAAATGGATTGCTTTTCTTTCTTTCTTTTTTTTTTTTAAAGAGAGAGGGACAGTGAGAGAGACAGAGAAAGAGAGGAACAACTTTATTTAGTTTTTCACATGGCCTCAGTTGCTCCAACACTTAGTTGTGTACGTGGTGCTGGGGTTTGAACTCGGGTCCTCATGCTTGCCAGGCAAGCGCTGAAACCACTGAGCCACCGCTCCAGCCCAATTGCTTTTCTTTTTAAAGACGAATTAACAGCCAAAGGGGTGAGGGCTTGTCCAGTCAGGTCTGCAAGATGAGGATGTGGGGATGCTCTCTTGACTTCAGACTGGACAGCAATGCTGCCAAGAGTCGGTGCCACCCGATACAGCCTGTGGGTCACACACAACCCCTGTCAAAGTCCCAGAGGACTTTCCTGCAGAAACAGAGAACCCACCCCCAAACTCAAGTGTATGGGGAATCCTATCAATTCCCAAAACAATCCTGAAAGAGAACAAAGCTGGAGAACTTCACACACGCCATAGCCATCAGAACAGTGTGGCACTGACACAAGGACACACAGGACTGGAGCAAGTGGAGCCGAGGAAGTCCCTTGTATGTCTGGTCTAGTGTTTCTGATGACAGACCCAAGACCATGTGCTGGGGGAGGGACTGTCCACAGGCAAGTGGATATAGCTAGGAGGGATGTGAGGCCTAACGGGCTGTGGACCACAGAGCATAGACTCTGTTAGGGCTCCCAGGCACTCCCAGGTGTTGGTTCTGATAGGACACCCACACCCAGATCAGTAATGCAGCAGTCAAGGTGCGTCAGAGGACACTGCTAACAGTGAACAGGCACCCACAGGCTGGAAGGGATTGGCGTGCAGAACGTGGAGAGGACCCTTATCTCAGGGCAAGGGTGGGCAGAAGAACAGGGTTGTTATTGTCACTGATAGAAGGCATGTTCCAGGATCCTCCAGGAGAGGAGTAACATCAGGAAAGTGGAATTTAAGCCAGAGGTGCTGCTTCATGCCCATCAGGATGGCCACTGTCACTCCACAGCCACCGGTGTGACCAATGTCAAGGCAAAAGGAGAGTGGTGGTGGCTGGGACCTAAAGTGCCCCCAGGGCCTGTGGGGAAGGCGTGGTGGAGACTTTGGGTGGACCCAGGGTGGAGGTCAGGCCACAGGGTTGCGCCCTCATGAGGGGTTCTTCCCCTGCCCCTCCTGTGTTGTTCTTGGCCATGCGCTCCTGCCACACATGCTGCCTAGAGCAATAGACCCACTGAGTCTCAAACAGGCCTCTGGTGGCACAAGGGAGCAGGTCTTTCCTGGTGGAGAAGCTGTGTTGGGTGTTTGTTTTGGTGGTGGGCAGCTGTCCAGCAGGAGTCTTGGTGGCATGTTGAGGGGCTGGGGTTCTGGGCATGGGGACGTCTCGGGAACTGTCACCACAGATGGCACAGACTTTTTTTTTTTAAAGAGAGAGGAACAATGAGAGAGAGGAAGATACTCAATTTATTTAGTGTTCAGGGGCCTGCATGAACTGCATGGCATCTGGGTGCTGGGTGCTGGGGACAGACACAGGGGTCAGCCCTAAAGGGCTTGGGGGGAGGCAGCCAAGACCCTGTCAGGAGGGCTGGAGCAGGTGGCCTACCTCTGTGACCCGTGTTGGGGTGGGCTGGGCCTTGCTGTGCTGCTGAGGGGCTCCTACTCTTGGTGCCACTGCTCTTCTGAGTCAAGCCAACCGCCTTCCTGTCACAGCCCACCCTCACTCCCTGACCCTTCCTGCCCCCAACAGTTGGGTTTGTGAGTGGTGCTATTCTTGTTTCTCGGCTTGTTGGAAAGCAGCTCTCCAATGACCTCCCCTCAGCAGATTGAACCCCAAACTCTGAGTCTTACGCCTGGACCCAAGCTACCTTCCACCCCACAGTCACAGATGCCCAGCATAGAGCATCTTCTGGTGCTCAGGATAGGCCAGGGCGGCCCCTGGACCTGCCCTGTCAAAGCTGAGCCTCACTGTCAGGAGGGCTCTCCTGGGAGGCCATTTCTGCCTGTCACAGGGGAGTGCTCCTCTGCTCCTCTTCCACACCCACAAACGTGAGAACCCAGGCTGTCCTGTGCTTGTGCCCTATAGTTGTCAGTGTGACCCCATGCTGAGTAAGCCATCAGCACCCATGCAGTCGGTGGCTCTGTGCTTCACAGGTGGAGCAAGCAACATGAACGCTTGCCATTCCTGCCTCAGTGGGCCTCACAGGAGACCCAAGGTGCTTCTCAACCAGCCTGTGCTGTGGACGGCTTTCAGTGCTGCGCTGAGGCTCGAGCCCTGGGCCTCACACTGGTGCTGGGCGGGTCCACCCTCGGTGAGGGCAGGTTTGCGTGGGCAGCATGTTCCTGGGTAGGTTTTTGTGAAAGGGTCAGAGTTGCAAACAAGGTCGTGTGTGTTGGAGAGGGACACCTGCCAGGGAAAGGGAAACTAGCCAGTGCCATGGTTATTTTGGGCTTCATTCTCACCTGCTTCCCTCTGACCAGGAATGTTCCTGGGTGGCCTCTGTGATTTCCCTTTGTTGAACTAAAGCTTTGAAAAGGAGGCTTTCAAAGGAGAAAGTGTTTGAGTTTTAAAGACATGACTGTTCTGGGTAGAGTAAGTTACTTTAATATGCATTAGTTTTACAAGCGGGAAATTGGGTTCCTAGAAGCCAGAGTTCAGGATGTGCATTACCAGGCATTTCGTGACAGTGCCTTGTGGCTTTGAGGACATGGGCACTGGTTCACACCAGCCCAGCGAGAAGGTGCTGTCCAATTGGGTAAGGCGTGTGGTCCCAGGCCTCGCTCCCAGGGATACAACAGCCTTGGTTCCCTCTACAAGGTATCGAAGGGAAGGGCAAGGCCAATGGGTGGCAGCAGCCCCTCTCAAGGGACCCAGGGCCCAGGCCTGGAGCCCTGCCCTGCTGCTTCACTTCTGGATTTTGAGTTTGAACTCCACCTTCCCTTCGTATGGGTCATGGGGATTGTCAAAGGTCACGTATTCCGCGAGGACCTTGCAAACGATGACCACCTCCTTGTTGATAGGGATGTTGAGCAGCTTCGCTGCCACCAGAGGGTTGCTGTAGTGGGGCTGGAGTGGAGGCCACAAGTGAGATGTTTGCAAACCCCGTGGTCAGAGAAACACCAAGTCAAGCAAGTGGAGAGGGTGCGTGGGTGCCTGGGACCACCTCCCCCACTTAGGAACTGGCGCTGGTCTGGAGGGACACAGCAGCATGGGTCTGAGTGCAGCTGAACCTGCATGCCACATGGAGGATGCAGGTGTGCAGGGTTGAGGCTCAGAGCCTATGCACAGTCAGGGAGTTACGGTGCTGTTCATATGTCCCATGGACAAGAGGGTCTCCAGGGGATCACAGGAGTATGGTCTGGAAAACACCAGACAGTGGTCAGGACTGGCCACATCAGGCCTTCTCTTGGTTTTAGAGAAAATGGCTATGGTTCTTCTCACTGGATCTGGGAGGATGGCAGGCAGGGTGTGGCAAAGCCAGCAACCTACCTGTGCTCCCTCCCTGTTCTCCCTACCTGTGCTCCCTACCTGCGCACCCTACTTGTGCACCCTACCTGCATTTCCTACCTGTGAACCCTACCTGTGCTCCTTACCTGTACACCCTACCTGCGTTCCCTACCTGCACACCCTACCTGTGCTCCTTACCTGTGCACCCTACCTGTGCTCC
>PVKS010029459.1:12428-25416 GCA_004027875.1 Aplodontia rufa | reverse complement strand
TCCTTTTTCTGTGTATACCATCACTTTTAATTGTTGAAAAAGTGGGGTTTTTTTTTTTGTATTTCATTATGTAAGTGTATAAGCAACTTACTCAGCCTTGTTATAACTTTTAGGTTTGTTTTGATTTTAACCTATGAACAAGTTGCTGTGAGTCACGATTTGCATTCCCAGCAAAGCCTGACATAATGCCTAATATCAATTTCTATTCACTAATTTACACTATCAGTATTTTTATGCCAAGTATTGTCCTGTGTCCTGGACATGTACCACTGAACAAGACAGAACAACATCCTTTCCTCTTGAAACTTAGATTCTGGGTGTGGGTAACAGAAAACATATAATAAACACAATATTTGCTTAAACTACATTAGATGTTTGCAAATACTTAAAGGTAGCAAATAGAAGTCAAGTCATGAAAATCCCAAAGGTTGGAATGGGCTCTAATTTACATAAGATGCACATTGTTTAAAATGACATTAACACAATGCTTTGTTTCTTATAAAATGAGTACTTATAGCTTCATAAATTTACACAAACTATTGCATTAATGTATTTCACAAGTTGATGTTTGCCTTAGTTCTTTACCCAAAGATTATCGCAACCGACAATATTCTAAAGAGTATTAAAGAATAAGATATTTTAAAAGCTTGATTTTTGTTTCTGGAATTGCATCATTTTCTTTTAATCAAAGGAGAAGTTGGGAGCGGTTGAAGAGATCAGGGGTTAATGCGAGTATGCTGTGTACTATTTAAACTCAGCTAATTTTCATAGGAGGAAAAAAGGTTTTTTGTTTTTTTTTTTTTTTTTGTCTTCATTGTCGGTAAAATAGAATCTAACACCAATTCATATCTGCAGTCATTATTTACTCTTTGCTTTAGATGAAAGAATCTTCACCTATCTCAACATGTTCCTATGTTGTCCATCTTTGATTATGACTAGACTTAGGATAAATAAAAATATTTTATTCTATTTGTAATCACTGTAAAATTTCTTTAGTTAAGGGAACTGTGATCCTTGAAGGTGATTGAGAAAGAACATTATATCATTCCTTTGTGTTAATACACCTTTTAGAAATAAGATATTTTCAGTTACAAGGGAAAATGTAGTTCAAAAGTACAAGGGACTCTAAATAAAAACAAAAGCAAACCCTAACATAACCTATAAACTATCTCATGTTGAAAAATTGAATTAAAATTAATGAAATTTATTTCATGGATATCTAAAGCAGACAGTGAACCTCTTCATTAACCTGTTAGAAGATACTTGTATTTAGTCCTTTTACTCCTTTTAGCCAATCAAGAAGTGAAGTAAGAATGATGGGGTTGGAGGGAGGCCATGTAACATTTTCTCTTTACTTTAAAAAAAAAAAAAAGTGAAAGAGGGAGAGAAAGAATTTTTATTGAGTTTTTCACATGGCTTTCATTGCTCTGACACTTAGTTGTGTACGTGGGTGCTGGGGTTTGAACCCGTGTACTTGTGCATGCCAGGCAAGCACCGTAACCACTGAGCCACAGCTCCAGCCCTTCTTTACTCTGATTATTGTGAGGTGGAATCATATTTACTTAATCAGTTCACCAAGAATTTTATACAATACGTGCATGTACTTTGGATATTTTTACCTTTTCTGTCTAGACTTTCATTTTAGAAATTCACACAATAATGAAGGTAATAATGGGTGTCCTTGAGCTAATTTCATTACTGCCTAAAACCTAATGGAAAATGAACTCTTCTCACAATAAAGCTCATCTTTCATGGTTCTCAGAATCTGATGACTAATGAAACCCATGTGTAAAGTCATAATTAAGAAATACTGTTTGAAACATGGGATCTTAAGATTTCTACATTGAAGCACATTGACTCAATAGTAGAACTATTTATTTTAAAAATATAGCAAATTGAAGGGATGTCAAGAACTGAGGACATTTGGATTATAGTTTGGTCAGTAATGGATATTCAGAGGCTGATTATTGTGAACTCTGAGCAGGGAGCTCCTAGCTACCACTAATTGTGTTAGAATCCTATTGCTTCCATGACAAATTACAATGCATTTCTTGGCTTATACAATGCAGAGTCATTATTTTACAATTTTCAGATGTCTTTTCCTTGTCTTATTAGTCCTTCTTCCATCTTCAAAGCCAACAGTGTTAGGCAGATATCTTTTCATGCTGCTTTCTCTGGTTTCCTTCCTTAGTCACACCTACCTCTTCCATTTTTTGTAAGGACCTTTATGATTTATCTGAATAGCAAACTTAATCCATTGGCAAACCCGATGTGGTGAAATAACATTCACAGGTACTGTGGCTTAGGATCGCTGGAGGCTATTGTTCTGTTCACCACAGCCAAAATTTGTTGTTCAGTATATCTGAATGCTTTTTTCCTGCAGATAAGCTTTTCATTTCTGCTTATGCCATGGATCTGTGCTATTCTGTAAAACTTTTGTCCTATGGTGAGAAATTTAATTGGCTCAGTGTATTGTCATTATTTATACAGACCTTTTCTTCCTAGCTTCTCACATACCATTGACTTAGCAGTTGGCCTTCCCTGGGTCTCTTGGGATATCTGTATTATTTCATGGGAAAATACAATTTCTCCTAAGTTCTGATGCAATTAGTTAGAGATCAAGGGCAAGGCTACACATTAGAATACTGCAAACTATGTGTAAGAAGTTCCTTGAGCTCCTGTTTTATCAGGGACTCTCCGAGGGGAAACTTTCCTCAGAAAGATGACTTTGGGCATGAAATAAATCCTGGTTGCTTGCCCAGGACAAGTTCCATGGGAGGAAAATAAACACACATGTATTGATTGGGGGTTGTCAAAGTTTAAATGCTGAAGATTTAATATGTAGATACTTGTGTGTGGTTCTGCTTAGGGAACGTCACTTGCTTATAAGCTACCATTTTCTCTCCCAGAAAGGGGGAAAAAATAATCTCACTACTTCATGTTTCATCTCTTCAAGTCCAAAACAGCCTTTTTTGAATATTTAGTAAATTTCCAATTCCAGCTTCCCTTCGGTATTCTCTTCTGTTCTTCACTTTGCTGCTTGGTGTCCAGGTGTGATGGGAAACAAGCTTCCTGGTGTATTTGCTTTCTTTTGTTCTCTTGTCACAGATAGTGGATGCCATCCATACGAAGAACTTGGCCACTCTCCTCTACCTACTCAGGCTCCCTCAGCTCTGGCTAGTTCACCATCGCCCTTCGGCAGCAGGATCTTTTCTTCCCATTTGAACCTCTACATTGAAACTCCTTTAGTCCTGCACTGAGGCTTCCTCCTAACAAAGGCGTTGACCCTTCACTCTCAGCTGCTTTCCAGCTTATGTTAAGGGGCTTTCCTAATAATTACATTCGAAGAATCAAAGGAGACCCAGGGTATAGAGTGGCTTTGCATACTCACTTAGCCTAATCAGGCCAGGTTACCTTTCATCCTTTGCAGGTCTTGGCAGTGGTTTAGCGCTTTTATGATGAGATGGGACTCAAACTCCCCCCAATCTGTTATTCTAAAATCTTAACTAACCTAATGAAGTAATTAGCTAAATATATTTTCCTTCTGAAAGTGAATAATTTAATGTCTGTGAAATACCTAAAAGTGGTATAGAATAGCTGCCTAAAACCAGTTGCTAATAATAATCTAGTGGGTGATCTAAAACTTAGAGACTTATTTTCATTTTCAGTAAGTATCTTTGGGCTGTCTGTATTCTGTGGGATAATTTCCAAAATCATTCTAAAAATGCTTCTTCAGGAATTTTGTTAAGCAATTATGTCAATGATTAGTATCACTTTGTAGTTACTACAAAGGTTATTTTTGTGCATATTTTGAAGATTATCTTGGAATTATGTATTTAATTAGAGGAGAGTCATTTGAAAGAAGTTTACATTGAAAAACTACATATTGTGCTATTTTCACGGTGAAACTTGGTCTTTGAGTGTAGCAGTGAGTGATCGTTAAAGTTAAGATTCTGAGAGAAAGCTTATGTCACATAACACGCATTCCTTTTGTTAAGACTGTACCAAGAGTAGCAGTAGGAGGACTCCCACTGTAGAAAAACTAAAGCACATTAGTGTATCATTCAGTAGGAAAAACATCCTGTCTTGAATTCTTTCTTTATGCTGCATTTTTTTTTTTTTTTTAAGTAGGAAAAATAGAGGCCAATGTCATGCATGTGAGAAGCTGCCATGATTTGAATAGTATGCTGTCTGGTGCCGAACATTCGTATTATTCCTAACATGCTATTTTTCTTTCAGAAGAAGTTGGATAAAATGACAAAACCAGTAATCATTAAAGAAAAAGATGCTTTAGGCTGTGTTTTAAATATTAACATGCTACTGTATTAAATATTGTAGAATTGTGGCATAGTCCAATGATGAAAATATATTTGTTATGAAATGTTATCACATAGTATTAAAAATCTGTGTCAGACCTTCTACTTTGGAAATTGCACGCTAAACATTTATCAAGAAAGGTTTTGAAAGCGTTCACAACAACATATGACAACAAAGAATATTGTGTTTTATAAAATCAAAGTAAGAGCTAGTTCTTTTGGTGGAAAGGTTTTGTAATTTTAACTCATTTATTATCAAAGAAAACATTCCAATTGAAGTTTTATATATATATTTTTGAGAGGGACAGTGACAGACAGAATCAATTTTTATTTAGTTTTTCATCTGGCTTTTGTTGCTCTGACACTTGGTTGTGTACGTGATGCTGGGGTTCGAACCTGCGTACTCGTGCATGGCAGGAAAGCACTTACTGCTGAGCCACTACTGTAACTCAATTGAAGTTTTATATATGAAGTAATGTAGTCATATGTTTGCTCTCAGGTCCTAGAGTCCCCTGACTTAATCTATTTAATATTTATTTGTGTGTGAGAGGTTATTTTTGTTAGTTCTTCATTACTAGAATGAAATATTCAAGAAAATTAGCTTATAAAGGGAAACGGCTGATTTTTTTTTTTTTTTTTTTTTTTTTTGGACTTACAGAGGTGAAGGTTCCAGTCCGTGATTAATTGGCCCCATAGCTTAGGCCTGTGGGCAGGCAGCGCAGCATGATGGCAGAGTGTTAGAGCAAAACTGCTCACCTCATTACCAGAAAGCAAAAGAGAAAAAAGGGAAGGGGTCTATGGTCTCAAAACCTTTTGAGGGCTCACTTCCAGTGACCTCAGTACCTTCTACAAGGCTGTACTTGCCAAGCGTTTTACCATCTCCCAGTGGTGCCACCCTGGAAACTGAGCTTTTAGTACATGAGTCTTTGGGGGATAGTCAAAATCCAAACCATAATATTTTAAATAATTTTAAATCTAAACCATATTATATTAAAATTATAATAGAATAAAATTTGAGGGAACATTATAAATTTTAGAGGACATTTATATACTTGAAATAAATTGGTTTTTTAATTCATTCGTTTTTAAACCACCTAGCTTTTTAATTCATTCGTTTTTAAACCACCTAGTAATGTGTTTGGCACATGTAGTGACTTAATAACTTCTGAAGCATATTGCTGTCCCTGTACCACAAGGAGGTTAGACTTCTTTATAGAGAAATGAACAAGGTATCAATGGTACAAAGCACAACTATATTTCACACCTTCTTGGTTTTACCAGGAAAGAACTAAATATTCTGGGTTAATTCAAATGAGGCTGAGGCTTATCTATTTGTAATCAAAACTGTTTAATCAATTCAAGAATGCACATTCCTGAAGCTTATCTTAGGCTGAAATGGTAGCTTTGAGTTGGATGGACTTCTTTGTGGATAACTGGGTGTTTGAAAGAGGGCTCGAATATCCACCCATGAGAGCATAAGTAATCCAGTGATGAGCACAATTCTGGAAGAAACCAAAATTGGATCTTTTAACTTAGAATGAATCGGTTTTATTTAGTTTTTCCATATGGATTTTGTTGCTCTGACACTGTTGTGTACGTGGTGCTGGGTTTCGAGCTGGCGTCCATACACATGCCAGGCCGCCGAGCCACTGCTCCAGTCCCCAAATATGAGTTCTTCATGGCACTAGATGATGTTCCTTGGGTAATTTGAATGAAAACTTGAAGGGCCAGTAGTTCAGATGAGTATGCACAAAACCCCAGAGTTTGAATCCATCAATTTTAGGAGTAAAAAAATCCGATTTAAATCTTTTTTGATACCAGTTAACTATAACTCCCTTAGAAATGTTTGAGTCTGTGGAAAATGAATACACTGAATGATGGAAGAATGTTAGCATATGTATTTGTGTCCTCTTGAAGCCTTGTGCTTAGCTGGGACCAGGTGGTAGAACCTGTTGATAGGAAAGCAGATTGCTGGAGTTGTCAGAAAAAAGCAGGGTTGAACTGGTTCCGGTATGTGCCTGGATTCACTTCTCATAAGACAGTAAAAACCTGCCAGGTCCTGGCTTTCAAAGATGGTTTAGTCATGCGTGTGCACCCCATCTGTTCCCTGCATAAGGGATTTCCTTCTCGGCTCAACACCCCAGCCACAAACATTGCCACTGCTCCCTGCCTCCCTCCCCTCTTTAATTCCCCCTCTCCTGCTGGGAGTGTGCAGGCTGTGTAAACCGGGTGCTGCTCATGCCACTCTAGGGAAATCCTAGATGTGTGCCAGAAGTAGAGTTGAGTTTTTCTTTTGTCACCTAGCTTCATTCTGGTGTAGTTTGATTTAGCGATTTTGAAAAATACACAAAAACAATTTGATTTTAAAAAAGCATCATTACATTTCTGAGCAAAAATTTAATTTAGATTTCAGTAATCATCAACTCCTCTACATGTGAACTGCCTTAAAAGCCCCTCTTGTTACCTGGCTGAAACTCAGAGGGGACTTTATATTTATCCATTCCCCACTCTCTACACAAGGTTTAGAGTATACCTTAGCCTCCACAGTTGGAGAGAGGGGAAAGCCGTGGGAAATCTCCCTGAACACCTTCTCTGTGGCATAACCCTTCCTTCTCCCTTGTGAACCACACATGCCCTCCAGGTTTGACTTCCTGTGCTTCAGTTCTCCCTCTGTTTTCTAGAATGATCTGCATTTTTCTTCAAAGTCTGTTGAAGGTTAATACCAAGTTGTGTAGCTGGAGTTGGGGGCGGGGTACAGCTTCAAACCTCAAAATTGCAAATGTAAACTATTGTGGTACAAGCTGTTTTACAATCTGTAACACAACCTACTATTTTAGCAAGCTGATAGTCTGATAGCAAATTTATATTTATTTGTATATGTTTTCTTCTTTTACCCAAACTTCAAAAAGATGAAAGAGAATGGTAGATCTTTTTAATCAGTTGTTTATTGTTTTAAATACATTCTAATAGGAATTTATGAGCCAAATAAGCAATTAGTATCCTTATTAACTTTCTTTTCCTTTCATACAGATTTATGAAAAATACCAGGATTTGTATACTGTGGAACCAAATAACGCACGCCAGCTGGTGGAAATTGCAGCCAGGGATATTGAGAAACTTCTGAGCAACAGATCTAAAGCCCTGGTGGTGAGTTTAAATTGGATACGATCCTTCTGTTATTTATCATTGCTTACCTATTTATTTTGCATGCTTTATGTGGAGGTTTTGTTTGGTGTGCTTTCTGTACCTCAGTAATTGTGTTCATAAAACAGTAAGAGATTATGCTTTTAATGGGAATCTAAAATAATCGGGTAGCCTTTTTTCTAAATGTTTTTTCCTGAACATTATATTTTTATAATACCTTTGAAAAGTATCTTCAATTCATATGCATGCATATTTATGCACATGTAAGTGATTATGCCTAATGTTGTGACATGAAACCAAGGAATAGCATTAGCACCATTAAATTGTAGTGCTCTCCCACTTCATCTTCCTGCCTTCCTGCCAGAGGTGGCCAGTGTGCTAGATGATTGATTAATCACTGTTTTGCTTTACAAAAATAACTGTCTTCACGTAGCTACCATGCTAAACAAGATATCATTTATTTGCTTACTTTTGAGCTTTGTAGACATTCTTTCATTTTGTAAGCAGTCTTCACCAACTTGCTTTTCTTCACCAACATTGTTTGTATGAATTATCCATATTCTTGTGTTTAGCTTTAATTCATTTTATAGTCCTACCTTATTCATTGGGGATGTGCTCCAAGACCCAGAGTGTGAAACTATGGGTAGTACTGAAACCTGCAAAGCCATCCCTCAGTATGCATGAGGGGTGCAGACCACACCCATCCGGAAATCTGGCTGCTGTCTGTTTTTCCCTATACATACCTATTTATGACAATATTTAATTTATAAATTAGGTACGGAAGAGATATTTAATATTTAATTTATAAATTAGGCACAATAATAATAAAATAGAACAATAATAGCAATATACCGTAGTAAAGATCTGTGACTGATTTTTTTTTTTTTTTTTTTTTTTTTTTTTTTTTTTTTTTTTTCCTCTCTCCCCAAATATGGTATTGTACTGTACTTATGCTTCTGGTGGTGATGTCAGATGATGTAGTGTCGCTGTTGTGAAGTGAGGTTAGGTGATTGTGGTAGGCATTGTGATGTGGCATTAGGCTGCCTCGTTGAAGGTCATTTCAATACAAGCCCTGCAGTATTTTTGACAGTCGATTTCATAAGTGCACTGACACCATACTAAGTGACTAAAAGGAGGTGGCATAGTGTGGATATGTCCTGAGCATCATGGAACAAGATTTTATCATGCTATTCAGAATGGCATGTAATTTAAAACTCATGAATCATTTATTTCTGGAATCTTCCATTTAATATTTCCTGACTCTGCTTAAGCCTGTGTAATTGAAAGTACAAAAAACAAAACTGTGTTTAAGAGGGGGCTACTGTATTCACAGGTATATATTATTTTATGAGGCTATATATCTAGTTATTCAATTCTTTATTAGCGAAATTATTTGGACTGCTTTCAGATGAATGCTACTCTGAATAGTGCTGCTGAATTTTCTTGAATATGTTGGTACACATGCATATAAATTTAGGGTAAGAAAAATTGTTAGATTATAGGGAATTTGCAAAGTCAGCTTTAAAAAGTGTGATGGTTTTACAAAATAGTTGCATCAGTGTAGCCTTCTACTAGTAGTATGAGTCCTTGTTAGTCCATGTCAGACTTGAAAATTATAGGCAAATAAATGAGTATAAAATGATACTTCTGCTTATTGCTAATGAGGAAATCTTTTAACATTCATTTATCTTTCTCTTCATCTTCACTGAAATGTGTGTTCATATCTTTTGCACATTTTTATTAATTTGTGGGTTATGAATTATTATTTATTTTTAGTTATATGTAAGGCAAATACCTTTTTCTAACTTTTGGCTCATCTGCTGCCTTGATCATGTATTTCAAAAAGTTCTTAATTTTAATGTTCTCAAAGCCAACTTTTCTTTTATTAGTATTTTGGGTTATTTCTGAGATATACTCCTACCCTGACTTTACACACATAATTAAAAATATATTTTATTCTAAATCTTGTCATTCTCATTTGTTTCTCTTTCAATTGTTGTTAATATATAATTTTAGGTTGTAATTGAAATTAATTTTTTGCCAACTATTTTCCTAAAATAATTTATCAAATAGTTTACATTGCTTTAGTGAACTCTCCAGTTATCAAACCATGTCTCATAGGCCATAATTCAGAAGGATCTTGCCTATTCTTGAATCTTTACTTTTTTAAAAATTTTTATTTTTTTAAAGAGAGAGGGCAGTGAGAGAGTGAAAGAATCAATTTTAATTTTTCATGTGTCTCTCATTGCTGTGACACTTTGTTGTATACCTGGTGCTGAAGTTTGAACCTGTGTCCTTGTGCATGCCAGGCAAGTGGCTATAACCACTAAGCCTCCGCTTCAGCCCTGAATCTTACTTCTTATCTCTGTTATAGATTCAGAATGTGGTTATCTGAGAAAAATATCAAAGTAGGATTTTGAATGTTATTTTACTGACTCAGACCAAATTTGGAAGAATTGTTACATCTATTACATTTTGTCTATCAGTATGATATTCTGTTAAGCAATCTTTAGTTCATTCAGCAAAGTTTAATTTTTTTTCATAAAAGTTTCATATGTTTTGTTAGATTCAATGCTGGATATTTTTCTCCAGATCTTACCACTGTTGTAGGTATTTCTTCCAAGACTATCCTTTATTTCTTGTTTTCTTTTTACTCAGACTTCTGAGTTTTAGCTTATTACATTTTAATATATACCTTGGCCCTCATTTTTTTTTTTTTTTTTAAATGCAACTATAGTTCTTTTTGTAATGATTGTTAAAGTATCCAGGCTCTTGTAATATAGCAGAACTGTTGGTGGAATGTCCCTGGTGAAGAGATGTCACCAGAGAGAGGTCAGAGAATTCCTGGATGAGAGGGGGACCTCAACTGAAGACCAGCAGGGTCCTTAGCATATATGATGAAAAAGAATTTCAGCATGAGCCAGACAGAGGCATAGAGAGAGGTTTATTTAGCAAAGGTATATACACATTCAAGGAAGAATGGGGGCTGTCTTAAGACAGAGAGGAGCTGCAATCACTTAGGCTGGGGGTCCAATTTTTATAGAAGGGCTGCATCAGGGGCTCCACTGGTGATGGATCCAGAATGGAGTTGTACAGTTTCTTGCCAGTTTTCCTGCACCTGCGTGACAAAATCATAACCATGGGTGTAAATTCAGGTGCGTGTATTTTTTATTGGGATCTGTGGCTCCTGGGCTTAATTCACCTGCACTGCCATCCTAAGGGTGGGCAGGGGAAGTGAAGAGTGGGCAAAGGAAATGGCATGCAGGGAAAACTGCACTCTGCCCAGGCTTGGCAGCTGGTTTATATATAGTTTGGGGGAAAGGAGGGAAGTTGATGGGGATGGCTTCTCGGAGATTGGCTGGTGGATCCATCAATCATCAGGTGTTTGCAAGCTGCCATTGGAGCTTGTCTGCCAGAGTCTTGATTGGTTGTTCTCTTCATAGGCAAGGTGCCTGATGCCCTTCCTCCTGACACCCTGCCCCCAGCCGCCATTGCCCTAACGCTGAGCGTGTCCTCAGTTCACATAGGCCCAGGTGAAGGACACAGGCCAAAGGTGCACGCCAGAGGCAGGCAGCCCAAATGCGCGTTGCTCAAGTTTTACAAGTTTGCCTTCGGTATCCCAGTGGCTTGAGGGTGTTTTCCCCAAGATTCAGTATTTCTTTCTTTATCCTAAATCCCTGTCTCAGTAACATTTGGCATGCTGTATTGCAACAAGTTGAAACATTTTATTTTTAGAAAAATACATAAGTGAGTATTCAATGGTAAGATAAAATTTCATGACAGGATAATTAAGAGCATTATTTTCTTTGATTTTAGGAATATGTATATAATTTTTAAACATTTAGAGATGTATGTTTGCAATAAAAAGCTTATCTAATAATAAAAATCAGGTATTTTGGGGGCTGGAGCAGTGGCTCGTTTGCCCGGCATGCGGCATGTGCAAGTACACGGGTTCAAACCCCAGCACCCACGTTCACAACTGTGTTGGAGCAACAAAAGCCATGTGAAAAACTAAATAAAAATTGATTCTCTGTCTCACTGTCAAATATAAAATGCCTTTTTTTTTTTTTTAAAAAGTCATTATTCTGGTGACCGCTGAAAATGTTTCTCTGTTTTTTGTCAGCTTACATTATTTCTACAGACACAGAAAGCAGGTAATCTGAGCCCCATCCCTTGGAAAAGATTGTAGATAATATGTATCTTGTCTTAATTGGAATAAAATGGCAGCCTTTTGAGACTTTTTTTCTTGTTGTTGAAGCTCAAGACACCTGGTGGATTATTTGAACTCTGTGGGGGATCAGTGATGATCCTTATGTGCATGATGGCAGAATACAGAAGACATAGGCTTAATTTAGAAATAAGTTGTGTTTGGACGGACAGATTCATATTTGTTTTCAAACTTAATTCTTTAATAACTTTTTTGATTCCACAAAAAAACAAATATTTTGAGGCTAATTGTAAAACAGGTGTTTCATTATATTGAAAATGAATGCAAGATGGCATTATTAATTTACTTTTATATTTGCTGCGGGCTTATACTCAGGAAGGCACCTGGATTCAAGGAACTTTATCTGGATGGTGTACCTGTGTAATTTTTATATTGAATATGGTGGAAAATCATGAATATAAAAATCGGAAGTACATGATAGAATTCAATACTAGTGGGGCTGGAACAGTGGCTCAGTGGTTACGGTACTTTCCTTGCATGTGTGAGTACGTGAGTTCAAACCCCACCACCACG
Source organism: Aplodontia rufa (assembly GCA_004027875.1). Lineage (NCBI taxonomy): Eukaryota > Metazoa > Chordata > Mammalia > Rodentia > Aplodontiidae > Aplodontia > Aplodontia rufa. The sequence goes on along the minus strand of PVKS010029459.1, from coordinate 13,215 downwards.
TACACAATAAAATCTCGGAGTAACGAAGGCCACAAGAAAAACTAAATAAAGCTGATTCTCTATCTCTCTCACTGTTCCTCTCTTTAAAAAAAAAAAAAAAAAAAAAAACTAGTGAGACTTTATTGTTTATTACTAAGTAGCATTAGCTAATTATTTTTCACAACGGTGCTGTTGTTTAGATACTATTATTAGCCTCATTTTATCACTGAGTAAATAGCCTTTGAAGGTTCCTGAAACTTACCCAAGGAAGAGTGTCTACTAAGTAACCTATGACAGTACTTCTCAGATTTTAATGGGCACACACATCACTCGTGGATCCTGTTAAAATGCAGACTTTTATTTAGCAAACAGAGCCAGAGATACATTTTCTAATAAGCTCCCCGGGTGGTACTGGTGTGCCTGCTACAAAGTCTTTCTGAGAAGTAAGAATGTGAAAGGATTCAGATTTAGATGTTTGTGACTTTAAGATCTGCATTCTTATTGTACAGATACTTCCTTACTTCCTTTGGCTTAAAGAAGTGTTTAAGCATAACACAGAAGCAGCAATGAGTTGGTATTCTGTAAACTGCTGTTCATCCATGCTGATTAAGAATTGGATGTTCCAGTCAATACAATGCTATGAAATTTTCATTAATACCAATTAATCATTTAAAAAAGATTCAATGAAATAAAATAATTGATATTGCCAATAATTTTCATTTTTATTTGAATTTGAAACATTTTAAAACAATATTTCTATCAAGGTTATTAACATGATGCTTTTGAAAATGAGTGTAAAATCTCGGGG
>PVKS010029459.1:0-12328 GCA_004027875.1 Aplodontia rufa | reverse complement strand
GTAAAGCTAAACTATTTCCCCTCAACATTTTCTTTTTTCAGTTTCAGCATTTATTTTGACTTTATTTATACTGCTATGATCTTTTAATCTGCTTCAGCAAACAAGCTTAGGAAGAGTTGAGAGATCAGTACCAAAAAAGTCTAGTTGCTTTTGTGTTATAACCATCTGTTTGAGAATAAAACAGACTTTTGTACTTAAGTAGTTACGATTTGGTATTTTTTGTGGGGGTGAACTATATAAAATCATCTCATGATTCTGATAATTCTTTTGCTTTAGATCCTTATAGAGATCCTATAAAGCAGACACATTAAATGTTTATTCATTCTTACCTTTGTCCTCTGAGTTCCTTAGTTGTTCTTGTCTAACACTGTGTATACACCGTGAAGTAGTGGTAGAATTTTCAATTTTAGGACTCGTGTATTCAAATGCAGTCTCCCTACCCCCTAGCCCACACTGATGCTTTCAGCTGTCTTTATTTTAAGATATATCTGCTAAACGAATATTTGTTCATCTAGCTCAAAGAGCAACTGGCTCAATGTGATGATTGCATTGCTGATGTTGTTGGATTATTCATAAAGCAATCTCAAACCAAACAATATTTAGAAGCAAAAAAGAAACAATCATTTAACACTGCTAGTAACATCCATTTCAGCCTGATGTAGACTGAAATATGTGCAAATGTTAATGAACAATTCATGGGAGAAACCTTTTCAACAAAACAACCTAGGCTCACATGGTGCCTACTAAGAGATGGAGGTAAATGAAATCAGTGGTCTCATTGTTCCCAACTGGCTCAGCCAAGCAGAGTAAATGAAGGTCTGTGGACATTTGCTCAGAGAAAATAGGATCAAGGTTATAATAAACAAATTTTTTTAGTGATACTTTTCCTATTATGACATATCCTGTCTCCCTCTTGTTACCCTAATAATTTTAATTAAAACTGCTCTGATCTATTACGAAGCTTTATATTCTATAATATGCCCTAACTCTTAGTTCAACCTTGATATTCAGCTTGTGATTGAATAATGAAAAGAGGAAAATGGCAAATGTTTTCAAATAAATGTTAAAGAAGGTTTTGTTTGTTTGTTTCTGGAAGAACTATATTGTTGTTTAACCAAATCATTTTCTTAGGTTTCTTTAACTCTTAAACCAGTAGTTCTGTATCTCTTGTATATGCTAGCAGTGCCAACAGAATTCCCTTAAAAATGCAGATTTTTTTTATCTTCATCTCTAGGAATGGTAATGCAGAAATATAGAAAAAATATATTTGGCTATTAGGAGTCATTGGTTTACTTTTGTGAGAAAAGATTCAGTAGAATGTATTGGAATGGAAAAAAGACCCTAGTGTTAAACAATAATTAGGAAGTAAAATGTTGGGAAGAAATTTGTCTGGATTTTCATGAAGTTTGGTAGGACAGTGAAGAGAATTGTGAAATACTACTGAAGACTTGTTCTTTTTGTTTTTGAGATTGGAGGACATATAAGCATGCCTATAGCTAAGAGGTAAGCCATTCATGAAATTTGAAAAAAAAAAAATGGGGGGGGGAGAAATTCTCACTGTTGAAAAATAGTTCCAGAAAAAGTATAGAGAAAGTCAGGGTTGTGGAATATATCTTTAAAAAAAATGTTGATCTTTCACTTGGGCCAGAGGAGATATTATTAAATATAAAATAAGTTTGCAGAGAGAAAAATTGTAAGTTACTCTGGATGACCACTTTTTTGTTGATCAAAGAGAAGCTGATGTTATACTGCAACATATAGACTATGCATGGACTATAGGGATCTTGGGGACTGAAGGTTTAGGGGGAAATCAAGAAAAAGGAGTTGAAAGGAGTCTACTGTGGTTAATTAAATTGTGAATAAAATCTAGGGTCTTCCTCACCTTGGAAGAAAAAAAAAAAAACAGAAGATATAAAATATCCTGATGTCCTAAAAGGTCCTCAGCTAAATGGGAGTTTCAGAGTTGTCTGTCTGAAAATTCTGTCTCTCTCACTGTGTGTGTGTGTGTGTATGTGCGCGCGTGCACATGTGTGTGTGCATGTATTTTGATCATTAGTCCCAAATCTCTCCTAGGGATATAAACTTACCTAGTTGAAGTGACCAAAAAATTTTTTTTCTTTGAAAAAAGTGAAATATTGTGTCATTTCTTTTCAGCTAGGAGTAACTGTGCTTACCTTTCTCTTTAATCTTAGTGTAGTGCAGATATCTTTGGGAAGATTACTTAGAAAGGTGGGATATTTCTCTGTGTCAGAGTGGTAAAGGGACTAGGTGATCCACTATTTGTTTTATGTCATTGAGGTTACTTTTATTATTTTAATTTAGTATATACTTCAACATGCTAAAAACGAAATGCTGAGGCTAGAGATGCTTGCCTGGTGACAGTGCAATGAGAAGTGACTTCATTGGGCATGAGCTTACACGTAAACCTATGCAGATGTGCACTTTATGGAGTGGAGCTGATTTGACATGGGGTCCAATAGGAGTTCCTGTGGACAAAGTCAGTGTCCTGGAAAGATGGTAGATAGTCACTGACAGGTTGGAATGGAGTGGTTGGGGTATAAACGATTGCCATAAGTGTGGTAGTTCAATGTCTGGGTATCTCCAGCCAGGAAAGTACCCCAAGAGAAGAACAAGTCCATAATGGGCATTCACCAGTCCTAGAGAGGACCAGCACATTATTACAGTCAAAAGAGGGCCTTCCACTGCCAACTTTCTTTTAGTATCCATCATTGCTGACATCATTCTTTGTGATCTGGAAAGTGGGGGTCAAGGTAGGATGAGAGGAAGCTCAGAGTGGTCAGGGAAGTTTAGTATGCTTCTCAACTGAACTTCCTCTGTCAGGTACAGTACCAAGCTGGCAATGTGTTTTTAAATGAATTTTATTTATGATGATGATGATGATGATTTCCACCAGGAATATAACCCCAGAGGCATTTAACTCCGAGACACATCCCCAGACCTTTTTATTTTTTTTATTTTGAGACAAGGTCTTGCTAAATTGCTTAGAGCCTTGCTTACTTGCTTAGGGTGGCTTTGAACATGCAATCTCCTGAGCCATGGGATTACATGCACCACTATGCCCAGCTTATTATAATTTTTTTAAGAGATAAGATCTTACTGGGCTGCCCAGGTCAACCCTGAACTTCTGGCCTCAGATGATGTTCCTGCCTCAGCCTCCCTAGATCTGGGGCTATAGCTGTATGTCACTGTACTTGGCTTAAATTAACTTAAAATTAAGCTTGGCATTTTGATTTTTAGCCCAATTTAAATATTTTAATTGGTTAACTGGAATGGTTTTTAAGAATAAAACTTTTATGTATGATGCTGAATGAAAACAATATGGAAACCATAAGGGTTACTGTGTTTAAATATGATTAATAATAAGCTTCCGTATGGTTGATTTAAACAGATTATAGATTTATTTTCCTTTGTGTAAGAAGAAATCTATAGGTAGGTACTCAGACATTTCCAGAAGTCCCCGTCTATTATGTTTGTGTCTATCTCAATGGACAAAGTTTGGCTGCATGGGATGGCCAGGTGGGTCCTCGCAGGTGGTGAGTTGTGTTTAGCTGGGCCTTTTCCTGTCTGTAGAAAATTGAGTTTTAGGGAAGAGAATCTCAAAAAGATTCATTTTGAAGAATCGGAAGGGAGAAAAGAAATCATTGCTTCCTGTTAGCTTTATTTTAGTAGAGTCCCAACCTTTGATATAATGATTACATTCATAAACAATTAATTTCTCTAACAATATTTGGCACAATATGAACAGTAGTTGAATGAAAAGACTGTTGAATTCATCTAGGGTTGAGGATTGGCAGAGTCCATTTTGTAAACATCAAGGGTTAAGGATTTGGTCATCAGTAAGTGAAGTATTTGAAATGATAGACCACCTTAGGTTGGGCTCTGATAATGGTCAAAATGAAGAATTCAAGAGAGTAGGTACTTTTATGTGGGTAAAGTTTAAGTTTATAGGGAATAGTGGAGAAACAAGTTGTTGTGGTAAAGGAAATTAAGAAATTTGAGAAATTGTGTTCATGAGTAAATGAACTGGTTTTGCTTAAATGGATAAGAGTAGAGGTTCTGGAATTTTAATGGAAACTAATAATTAGTATTTGTTCAATGTCTGCTGTAGTTCAGACACTTTTCTGTGGTCTTTTCATACAGACCTAATATTACTTCTATTCTGCAAAGTAGGTATAATTGTTCTCATTTTACAGATGAGAAATAATTACTCTATTATTCCAACTTCAGGGAATGAAGTAATTTGCCCAATCTTATACAAATAGCAAGGAATTTACACCAGTTAAATCTATCTACAGAAATAGTTGACATTCCATTGTATGCCCTCTTATTAGTTTAACAGTGTACAACATTAACACATTTAATTTTAAGTGTATCATCTAAAATTAAGAAAGATTAAATGACTTTTCCAGATCTTTTGAATGAGATTTGGGCGTGAATTCTTTTATTTGGACTATGTTTCAGTATATGCACCATGTTTCTTACCTTCATCACATCTTAATGATCTTAGCCAAAATTTATTTATCTGTCATTTGATTTGTCAAATTAAAGCATTCTGTGCAGATGGCATATAGCTTTTATAGCTGTGAAAGCCAAACTAATCATGCCTTGATGGGGTCTCATGGTATCACTGCATTTAAGTCCTTTAAAGTCAGCATCTTCATCTATTTTGTTTGCCCTGAACCGTGTAACACCCATCTAGAGCAGTGTCAGCCAACTAAAAAGTATATATCATCTATAGACTTTTTTCAGTTAATGGTTTCTCAGTAAAATGCCTTTTGATTTCTGAAATCCAGTCTTCACAGAGTAGATGGATCTCTCAGTAAGATTTTTTTCCTTGCTTTGTTTTTGTTGGTGCTTATAAGGTACCTATTTACATTTACATCATCCAAACTCAATATTTCAACAGTCTTTTTTTTTTTCCTCTTTAAAAGAGCATTATGGAGGGGGGAATTTTATTTAGTTTTTCATGTGGCTTTCGTTGCTCCAACACTTCATTGTTTACATGGGGTTGGGGTTCAAACTTCCTGTTTATAAAGGGCAGAAGCCATTTGTGAAATGCCCAGAACCATTCTTGATTTAATTAATACACATGGAAGGTCTTTTGAATCTATATTCTATAAATTTTTAGAACCTGTGAAATCAAGAATTGCATTTGCAAAAATAAGTTGTCTTTGTTTTCCTCTAAAATCCCCTGACACAATTTGCTATTAGCATGATGGAAAGTTCTGCTAATTTAATTAAAATGTGGTAGAATTTTCAATCTTCGGGACTATATTAAGCCTTTAACTTTCAGGCAAGTGAATGTCTGCAGCACCAAGGATAAGGACTTGGCTGTTGTTTATTCAGGTATTGTTATTGAGTAAGCTTTCGCCATTGTAAAATCTGCTTATTGTTTAGCTTGGTCTTTGAGAAATTGTTTCCAGCATCCATAACCTTGTCTGAATGTAAACCTATTTTATGTTAAATTTTGACTGATATTCTCCTAGATCTCATTTCTTGTTAGGGGTTTTGGTGGATGGTAGGAGCTATTATGAACTCATCAGAACTTGTGTTCTTGGTGAGTTATCATGGTTCTCAGTTGCTGAGCAAACATTATTGCCAGATACTGTGTTAAACGCTTTATGCATGTTAGCAAATTTAATCCTCAGAACAGCCTTATGAGGTAGATATGTTATTGTGTCTGAAGATCAGACCCAATCTTCTTATAGTGTTTGTCATCTTCTGTTGCATAATGAGGCTAGGCCATCCAAATCTTAAGTGCCAGGTAGACAGTTTCAAACCCAGGTAGCCCTGACTTCAGTCTGCTTTTCTACACTGTGTTGTAGCTTCATAACTTAATGAGTCCTGATTTCTTTGTAAAACTTCCCTGAATAGACACACTTTTTTTTTCCCATTTTAAACTATCTTCTGGAAACTATCAACTGTTTATTATCTAATTTTCTTGAGGAATAGAGGTCACAATCATGGTTGTACTTTTATAAGGGAGTAAGTATTATGATGAAACCAAGTACCATGGTGTGTTAACAGTGTTTCATTTTTGTATGATCTAGTTACAGCACCAATGACTTTATTCTGTGTGGCTTAATGATGCATGTTAGAGGCATGTCTGAAACATTTTTTAGTTATGCTTATAGATATACAAGTATGTCCTAATAAATAATTTGAACAATAAAAACTATAGTGTTAGGGCTGGGGATTATAGCTCAGAGAGAAAGAGTACAAAATGAAAGCAAAAATTCTTCAAGAGTTCATGATCCAGAGCGAAACTACATCTTAAATTTTAATGATTCAGATACTGAATCTGTTGGTACTTTGATTTTTGTACCTCTCCCCTGCAGAAAAACAGAAAAAATTTGTGTTGTATGTATAAAAATAATAAAACAATAGTTTGACTCCCATTTAGGACATGTGTGTTTGTGTATGTGTGTGTCTTATCAGTATTTCATGAAGATTTTCTGTGAGCATTCAATAAACTTTTTATGGCTTTTTAATATTTCATTATAAGAATATTATTATTTGGCTTTCTCTTATTGATAGAAATCTCCATGTTTATTTTTGACATGGATAACACTAATATTGTATATAGGATATCTTTATATATATGTGGAAACTCTGATTATTTTGCTGGAGTTAAGTCATTTAAGTGAACTAGTTAAGTTGAAAAGCAGATGAAGTATTGTTTGTATTTTTCTTTCAATCAAGTTAAAGTCTTGAATCTTTCTGTTAATAACATCTCTTAAGAGCTTCTTTTTTATTTGGTTTTAAATACAGGACTTCTGATAGATCATGTGTGACCAGGTTGTTTGGTCCATTATAAAAAAATAAAATATGGTAAAATAAAAAATAAAATATGGTACCATATGTAGGACTTAGAAGTAAGTGATAGCTATATTTTTAATTATTATAATAATGTCAAAAACTCATACTCTGCAGATTAGTGCCTTTGTTGTTGGCAACATAATCAGTTCAAAATTAGTGGACGGGTTGGGGCTAACATCTGTCTTCCAGATTTATTTAAAAAAAATATTCAACCTCAGAGTTGCAGTTACTGATTACAGATAGCCTCTGTCTTGCTTGTATTATCCCAGCCACAGGCAGCATGCCAGCACACTGCACTGTGGATGAGTGACCTGCTGTTGGCAGTCCTTGTATTCTAGGGCAGCTGACACTGTTGAAGCCCAGCTGAGAGCAAAAATCAAGTTGTGTCTTGACAGCCGAGGCATTAGTCACAAAGATTGTCTACTCCTTTTCTGGTAAATTTATTCACTTTGTCCTGGGACTCATTATTCTCCAATTACAGCTACTCCAATAAGTGTTATTCTGTTGTAAAGCAGTCACCCCTGATTGTTGACACTGTCTTTTCTGAGAAATTCTAGGTCTGATGATATAAAGGACCAATAATAAGTCATATGACTCAGTTTCTACATGACAGTTTAGATAGTTTATTGCCCTATGTATTATGTCATTTTTTTCCAAGCACAAGATAATGTGGCCTCTTAAACAGGAAAATAAGTAAATCACCAAGTATGAAGTTTATGCTCTCTAAGCATTTCCTTAAATTGTGGATTTTGAAATATCCATTTCTATTTGCAGTTCATCTAAATAAATTTAATTGTCCCAGAAATGTACATTTTTTTCTCATTAAATTACTTTGTACTTATCAGCTTCTCTCAAATGAGCATTTTTAAACTGGTAAGATCAAAAGAGATTAATGTAAGATTTCTGATGTGTTTGTTAAATAACTATATTTTGACAAACTACATCCAGTAAAATGACATTAATCCTCACCATGTTCTAAACTTTAAAAGGCTTAGAAATATCTTGTGTATCACCTAACAAAAGAAAGATGATTAAAATATAGTTTACTATTTGCTTATGATATTACTTGACACTGTGTTAAGAATTTTATTTCCATTTACTTATTTTACTCTTACAATATACTACCACACTTGGTATTAGTATTATCTGTATTTTGTAGAGATATGTTGCCCAAGGATTCGTATCCACATTTATTGAGTTCCCACGGTTTGCAGTATTTCTCCTTACTCCACCTTGTATTTGTTATGTGCTTGATGCTCTGATGAGTGCTTTACATATATTATTCTATTTGGTTCTGTATTCTCTAGTTCTCCTCCTCCTTCCATTCTTTCTCTTTCGGCTCCTTTCCTTCCTGCTGCCCTCCTATTCTTTTCACTTCTTATACAATCTGATAAGTTGGGAAGTATGTACAGACTTGTGAAGTTCTATTTATACTATCCCAGGGCATGAACTTACAAATTCTATTGGTGTTTCAATATAAGATTCTGTATCAGTACGTTTTGTTTCATATCTTATTTGCTGAACAAAAGTAGTAGTAATTTATTTTATTTTACTTACAGTATACATAACCCAAAGGGAAGAAATGATGGAGAGAACAAGGAAAAGAGATCTAGTCTTTCTAAAGAGGATCTAGTCTTTCTATTCTCTAGTCTTAACTTGTATTAAGTATTTATGTAAAAATGTAAGGTGCATTTTTCTGATGATGGAACTATAGATCATAAATCTCACAAATTTCTATTAAGCTTAGTGTAATAACTTAGACTTAATATGAAAACCAATAGTTTGAGCCTCTACAAGCCATACACTGTGCTGGGGCTGTTGTGCCAATAAGTAAATATGTTTTGGGAAAATTCTGGCCTAGAAGTTAGTTTATACAATCATGTTATAAAGATCAAAATGAAAAGTTTTTGTTCTGAACTTGATCTTAGATAACATATAAATCCTCACTCTAGTTATAATCAGTGAGCCTAGCAACTTTTTCAAAAATACGCTGCTCAGTTAGTAAAATTCACTTCTTTGAAATGCCAACTAACTCTTCTAAAGCATTGATGTAGGCAAAGATGTACAGCTAAGAAATCATATTTGCAGTTCTAAGCATACAACATGCTTAATAACCAACTTTTAATTACAAATGAGAATGCAGGGCATATATTTATTTGAAAGGCAAGGCCTCATTCTTAAAGGAGAAAGAAGAGAGGCATCATGGGAGTGGGAAGAGGTAAAGCATGGAGGTTGAGTTTCTTTTTAGTGTAGGAAGTACTGGGGATAACACTGTGAGGATATTTATACTTATATTTATAGATATTTAATGTATTCACTGTCACTCTTTTGCCCCAAATAATTGTTTACTTGAGCTGTACAATTGTGCAAATGATGCTATCTTTTGGGAATTGCTCTTTAATTTCACAGATGCGAAATGTCTGCTGGTCATCGGGCCAGGAAAGTTAGGGCTGCCTGATGTTGCTGCGCCTCCCTGATCACATTTCTCTTCTAAATGGTAGTCTCTTGTCCTGAGCTGACATTTCACATCAGTTGCCCCTTAACTATGGGAAGCTAAATCAGCATATTAAGAAGCAGCAAGTGGCACCTAATGCCTGCCCTGAGAAAAGTTACTACATCTTAGTTACACAGATTCTCAGCAACTCTCCCTTAAGTAGTTTGGACATGCTCACTGATTTGAAGCAACATTTCTCAGCTGCATAGAAAGCACACTGAATAAATACTGGAAGGAGGACAGTTTAAAGACTTAAAAGCAGTTCCTGTCAAGGCAGGCCATACTTTTCCTCTCAGCTGTGCGCACGCAGGGGAATTATCCCGGTGATCTGTGTTTTATTGCCACATAAGTAGGCGTCCATTACTGAGGGAGCAAGGAGTGTACATTTTTGCTGTGTTTGTGTGACAATAGTAATTTCCCACTTCTCTCCTTTGTGACAGTGTTTTAAAAGGAAAATAACATGCATTTTAAGAAGGAGTGGGCCCCCAAAGATTTCTGGGTATTCTTGGTAGCTGATGTAAATGCAGAATTGTACATATGGTACACTTAGTCATTAAAAATTGGATGATATTCAATTTATATTAACTGATGAAAGACTAGGAGCTGCCTAATGTGTCCTTGATGATATTAGTACATCTTTTTCTGATTCACTTCGTAGAGTTTTTATATTGCTGAACCAGATATTTTGATTTATATTATAACATATGTAATTGCTTTAGTTTTCTGTTGAAGTAGAATGTCATTCTATTTTATTTGTTTCTCTAATCAAAGGGAAATAAATTATAGACATGTCTCTTTTTAGAGACTGGATTATTCCCTTTGAGAACTTGGGAGTGGTAAGAGACAGGAGAACTGAAGTCCGAACAAACAAGCGCCAGGATATTTGTTATGTCTTTCAGTTTTAATCAGAAGAAATAGTTTGATTAATATTTGTAAAAATAATTAGTAATTGAAGAAAGGTAATTGAGTTACCAAGGATATACATCCAAATGCAAGCAAGCAGTGCTCATGAGAAACAATACTTAAGGAGCAGCTCTGTCTTGTGAGTGATCAGAACAGTGTATTAAATATTGTTAGGACAGTCATTTTTAATACTTAACTAAGTACTGTATACAATAATTTAAAGCTACCTTATTATATACTTCCTTTAAATTTTAAGTGATTCCATTTAAAAGTTCTTAGTATTTATTTATTTTTATTTAGTATTTATTTTTGTACCAGGTATTGAACCCAGGGGTGCTTAACCTCTGAGTCATATTTCCAGCGTTTTTTATTTTTTGAGACAGGTTCTCAAGTAATTCAGGGCCTCCTTAAAAATTGCTGAGACTGGTTTTGAACTTGCAACTCTCCTGCCTCAGCCTCCCAGCCACTCGAATTACAGGTGTGTACCACTGAGCTTTGCTATTTTTTTTTTTTTTTTTTTTTAAGGGAGAGGGACAGTGAGACAGAGAATCAATTTTACTTAGCTTTCATGTGGTTTTTGTTGTTCCAACACTTCATTTTATACGTGGTGCTGGGATTCGAACTGTGTCTTTGCGCATGCCAGGCAAGCACCATAACCGCTGAGCCACCACTCCAGCCTCTGCACCCAGCTATTAGTATAGATTTTAAAACAAGCTTATTATTTGTCAAGTTGAATTATATATTGGAATTTTGAATTTTGGATTTTTTTGTTCAACTTTTTTGTACCTGGATTTCCCTTACAACAAAGCAAATATTATTAAAGAAATACTTTCCTCTTTGTGACATTAATCTAAGGAATTAAAATTTCTATCTAGTGTTTGCAAAATAAAGCCAGTTAGCTAGACTTCTTAAGGAAAAATAGAGTCAAGTTTTACTTTGATTAATTCCCATTTCTTTGGACAGTAGTTGATTTGCATATGGAATAAGCTATGTGGTGAAATGTAATGATTCCTTTTTATTTTCAGGGTTTAATTTTCTAGAATCTTAAGTTCTTCACCTTATTCATATTATCAACAGGGAGTGATATTTTATTTCGAATGAAAGAGGTGATGTTTAAGAACCTATTTTGACTTTTAGTATTCTCACCTGAGTTTTAAGCATGTTTATCTTGTCTTTTACTTATTGTCCAATATTTTCAACCATTTTTAGTGATTTTTTTTGAAGCATTATGCTATCTTTAATTTTTGATTCAATTTAATTTAATTTTTGTCTTTTAAAAGGAGAATTTGCTCCATTCACTTGTAGGTTACTGACTGAAACACCTGATTCTTTTCTAGCTTCCTCTGTGGTAATTTGGAAGTTTTGTTGTAGAATTCATTCCTGGATTCTCTTTCTCTAGTCTTTTGAAGACCCTAGTATTAGACAAGGTACCAGCTATCTTGCTATTTAACATGCAGTATTTCTCTTCATTGATGCTCCATGTTTACCTACTTCCTACCTGCTTCACTCCGATTGATAAAATTTTAAGAGATAGATTATTTATTGGGATTTCCCTGCTAGCTCTTTTCCTTCTATTTCAAAGAAGGAAAAGCATTTTAACACTTATATTTTGCGTTGTCATGCCATGTGCCTTCATCTGGAGCTGCAGTCTTGTCTTCCTGTACTTTGTAGATGTTGTACCGCTGTCTTCTAACCTCCATGCTTTAGAAGAGGTGTGGAGGGCCAGTCTCGCTGTTTTCTGGCGATCAGTGCAGCATGTGCATTGTGTCTCTATGCTTGTAAGAATTTTGCCTGGGTGAGGACCGTTTCCAGTCCTTCCATCTTACAACTTTATTCATTCTGATCATCACACTCGGACCCTTTTCCACTCACTTTCAAATATATTCTTAGTGTCTTTCCTTTTGGAATATGCTTCTGTGTGTATTATGCATTGTGTTCCTATATCTCTTCCACACCTTTTGGCTTTTCCTCTATTATTTTCTTTCCTTTAATTTTTCTTCATTTTGAATTTCTTGCATTTGAGCTTCCAGGCCACTATTTTAGAAGTCCATGGTAATTATCTGCATATTTAATTGATCCGCTTTGAAATTC
>PVKS010029458.1:0-25355 GCA_004027875.1 Aplodontia rufa | reverse complement strand
CGCCTATATTCCCACTCTCCAGTATCTTAGGAGATCTTCAAATACCCTCCCCCCACCCCTCCCCCTCCCTACACCTCCCAGTATCCTAGGGTACCATCCCCCTACTATGCTAACAATCATACAGTTTGAGGATATTATTAGTTTAGCCATTTAACATACTGCTTCCCCACGTATTCTAGCTTCCACATATGAGAGAAACCATTCGGCCCTTGAGTCTCTGAGATTGGGATGCTTCACTTAGCATAATTCTTTCCATCTCCATCCATTTGATATCAAAAGCCATAATATCGTCTTCTCTAATGGCCGAGTAGTATTCCACTGTATATATGTACCAAAGTTTTTGTATCCACTTGTCGAGTGAGGGGCATCCATAGTCTAGCTATCGTATTTTGAGCTGCTATAAACATTGAGGAAGCCACATCACTATAATATGCTGATTCTAACTCTTTTGGGAAAATCCCCAGGAGTGGAATAGCTGGGTCATAAGGTGGTTCCATCCTTAATTTTTTGAGGATTCTCCACACTGCTTTCCATAGTGGCTGAACCAGTTTGCAGTCCCACCAGTAGTGTAACAGTGTTCCTCTTTTGCCACAGCCCCTCCAGCATCTGTCGTTGTTTGTATTCTTCATTTTTGCCACTCTAACAGGAGTGAGGTGGTATCTCATTGAGGTTTTGATTTGCATTTCCCTTATAGCTAATGATGTGGAGTATTTTCTCATATATTTATGGGCTTTCTGGACTTCCACTGGAGAGAAGTTCTTTTTGAGATCTTTAGCCCATTTGTTCATTGGATTATTTGTGGGTTTGGAGTTTAGTTTCTTTAGTTCCTTCTATATTCTGGATATTAGCCCTCTGTCAGAGGTGTAGCAGGCAAAGGTTTTCTCCCATTCTATAGGTTTGGAAGAGGCCATACTTGATTGTGATGTGTTACACTTCATAAGTTTCTCTGAATTTTATTTGATAATATTTGATTAGGATTTTTGCATCTCTGTTTATTAGAAAGATTGGATTGTGATATTCTTTTATATATGTCCACAGAAAGTTTCAGTGCTTGTCCACCTTGATTTCAAGTGGATTCATCTTCAAACCCTCTTCCTTTGGGTCTGCCATTGCTCCATGGTCTTTTGTGTTTGGTCTTAACACTTACTAATATGTTTTCTTGTCTTGTGTTCCTAAAATATTCCAACATATTTGACATTAATATTGGTTTGGATGGGAAAAGACTTGCATAAAGGATGGGAGAACTTGAATAGGAACAAAAAGGATGTTTGAGACTGGGATCTCTGGACAAAGTGTCAGGTGTGAGGAGTGTGGAGAGAAAATCTCTTTGGGGAGGTCTGGACAGTGGAACATAGTAACGATGCGGGGTTTTTGAGATGAGGCCGGATTCTCTGCTCCTGCTGGTGAATGGAGTCTGGGCTGCTACAGATTCCAGCAGCCAAAACAGCCCACTTCTAGTGTTTGCAGCCATTCCCAGTTAAAACTGGGAATTTGGGCTGACTTCAGGTGTCTGCAGCCAAAAGTGTTAGCAATTCTCCAGCTAAAAGCTGAGAGTTGCAGCTCTTGGTGTGGTGGAAATTCATCCCGGGAATTCAGCGCCAATCTTATGGGTTCTTGTCTCATGAATTTGAAGAATAAAATCCATGGACAACCACGAAGGGAGGAGTAAAAGGAATAGGATTTATTTAGGAAGAAGAGCAGAGACTCCGCAAAGCGGAGGGGTACCTGGAAGCAGGACACCGTCTAATGGAGGTTAGGCCAGGAGTTATGTTGATTTGGGGTATGAGCATAATTAACATTCATGCAAAGCAGGCATTGGGAAATGCATCAACTCCATTGGTTAAAATCTATGTAAAACAGGCATTGAAACTGGTCAGGAGCACCAATGGTTAAAACAAAAGGTGGTAAATACTTCCTAGCATCCACCTGTGACCACCCCCATCTCTTAGTTGGGATAAGGGTGAGCCTCAAGTTCTTTTTGCATTTGAAGGCCCTGAGCATGCCCTGTCAATCACTCTCTGCCTCTGTCAGCTAGCTCTTGATAGGGGCCCTTTGTCCTGACTACCTAGCCATTTCACTGTCTCTCCTAATCTGTCTCAGTAACACTTACCATGTATAATGTGACTTTTCTCGGTGATCCCACAAATCTTCAGTAAGGACCTCAGAAATGATGGCACTCTATGTAATCTCATACTCTGTGGAAACCGCTGCAAGGCTGAGTTCCTGTTCTGGTTGGTTCAGTCTGAGTCAAGGTCTACAGGCATGGATGAGGGAACACAAGACTGACAGGTAAACGATTTTTGATTGGATAGTGGGAAATGGGCACTGAAGGTGTTGGAAGTGGATGATTCCTGGGCCTGGACCAGGATCTGATCATGGGAGAGGTATCTGAAAGGGAATGGCAGTAACGGTTTTAGGAACTGAGGAAATAAGAAACTGAAGCAAAATTCCTTCATAGCAATCCTCACGCTCTATCATTGCTTGCTCATTGCTGCTATCATTATAACAAGCTGATCGCTGCCTTTGTATTTTCAATCTGTCGCATCTCTGTAGCATTAAAATACCCAGATGGAAAGTGAAAAGTTGAAGGTCCTTAAGAAGGGGTTTGAACGCCACCAAGCACCTAGCAGTGGGAAGATACAAAGTCCAAACGATTTAATTAATTTCCCCTTTTAGTCAGACGTTTTGAAGTCAGGTAGGCATATCCAGGAAAGTGGATACTGTCAGGCACATTCCTAGAAATGAATTTTAAAAGTTGGAATAGATCATTGCAGCTAGCCTCACAGCCTCCACAGGATCCGAAAATAAAGCTGGCCAGAAAAGGAGATGAAAGACAGAGGAGCCGGCAAAGTCTGTCAAAGGAACGAATTTTTAAACGTTAGGTAGCAGGAGACGAATGACAGTGTCACATCTGAGATCAAACAGCTTTGGAAGTAAAACCTAGGGAGGGCGCAAAGGACAAGATACCTAGGAGGAGAGAGGGTGCTCGGGATGCTCCAGTGGTTCAGGCCTATAGGGGATTTTTCTGAAAGTAAAGCAGATGTGACATCCAAGGGGACCTTTAAAAAGTTTGAAACTGAGTGAATACAGTTAACAATAATATATCGTATATCTCAAAATAGCTAGAAGAGAGGATCTAGAGTGTTTCCAACACAAATGATAAATATTTGAGGTGAGGGGATGCTAATTACCCTGGTTTGATCATTACACATTGTCTAAGTGTAACCAAATATCACATTGTACCCCCATGAATATGGATAATTCCTATGTCAATTAAAATTTAAAATGTATAAAACTAAAGCTAAAAAAATGTTTGAAGTCTTATTTTTTGCTTGTGGTCTAAAGCAGGATTTGAAATCTGATGGATATAGGTTACAGATGAAGAATAAATCAAATTTAAGTATACCACATGATGTTCTTAATTAAATAGTAGAAGTCAGCAGATTGGTTAATAGGAATGTGGAAAAGGGAAACCAGGGCTGGAGCAATGGCTCAGCAGTTAAGGTGCTTGCCTGGTGTGCTTGAGGACGGGGGTTCGAACCTTAGCACCACATACACAGCAGCAGGGAACATATGGAAAACTGAATGGAATTGACCCCCCCACACACACTGTCCCTCTCAAAAAAAAAAAAAAAAAAGAAAGAAAGAAAAGAAAAAGAAAAGAAAAGAAAAAGGGAAACCAGTTCTGTTGGCCATGCTCTGTAGATAAGGGCTTCTCAGACACTGGTGTTGCTTAGAATCAACCAGATAACTGGGTGAATGCAGATTTTGACCTACTGTGTCTGGGATGGAGCCAAAGATTTTGCATTCTTAAAATCCCTCAGCCAATGCTAAGGCTGTTTGTCCTCAGAACACACTCTGAGTGACAAGGTATGTGGAGCAAGGATTTCCACACCTAGATTCATAATTGAACTCCCCAAGTGACACTGATACTCTGCAGGATTTCAGAACCAAGATCTCCTGAAAACCTTGATGGAGATTAATGAATGCAGGAACCAGAGGAATCAGGACATCACTGAAACTTCTTCAAATGTCTTCTTTATTCCCCAGGTGTCAGTGAGAGAAAGAAAGAGAGAGAGAGAAAGACAGAATCAACTTTATTTAGTTTTTCACATGGCTTTTATTGTTCAGGCACTTTGTTACGTACGTGGTACTAGGGCTTGAACCCACATTCTTGTGCATGCCAGGCAAGTGCCATAACCCCTGAGCCACCACTCCAGCCCCTTGCATCTGTTTTAAAGGTGTTGAAGTCCTCTAGTGAATGGAAGAGGGTAGATGGCATGAATGAATCTGCAGCCACATTAACACTTTGCTAGCTTCTTGAATTACACTTTTATTTATTTGGATACTAAATGTGGCCAATAAACTTTCTGGTATATAAGGAGCTATGAATAGGATGTGTGTGTGTGTGTGTGTGTTTAGTCGGAGAAGTCTCACTTTCGCTGGGAAGCCAGGGCCATTACATTCTGGCAACCGTGCGTGTACCTTGTAATATTCAGGAGGTGAAAATATGGTGCTGTTCAGCCGCCTACCCAATTCTAGCTTCGACAGACTGTTCTCTCATTTTTATAGACAACCTGAACTCTTCAGGATTCAACAGGATCCAATATCTGCTACATTCAATTTTGCCTCCTTTACAGCCATATAATTAGATATGAATACAAATCATGACTATTGTTAGAATTCAAATGGCTTCTAATAAGAATTAATATTTTCTATTTTAGAGGTAATGATTGAGATACATAATAAGGCAAAAATTCAAAATTAGGCATGAGCCACTTACTTCCCAAGCTGAAATAGCTGCATTAGATTCATTTTATAGAGATTAGAATTTTGTGATCCTGATATCAGAGCTTTATGTTATAAATGATTTCTAATCCTCCAACCAAATATTATCCTCGTAATAAGAGGACAAGATTGAGCTAGTTGAATGTACCTTAATATTTTCATTTCTATCTCATTAACACAATTATCCAGGAAAGCTTTATTTAAACAAACACATGACTGTGAGGTACTATATGTGTTAATCAGAATTCTTTGGGTTGGCTGTAACAAACTCAGCTTACAGTGATTTAAGCAAAAGAAAGGGGAATTTAATGATTGGACTTAATAATTACAGCATTTAGGTTTACTCTAGGTACTGCTGGAACTAAAGATTTGATTTTTCAATCTTTTTATTTTTTCTGTTTCCTTTGAGTGTTTTCTAATCAATTCCAGCAGAAAGCCTTTCCAATCAAGGAAAGTGTTTCAAAGCCCTTGAATTTACAGACTTCAGGACTTGAGTCATATTTACCCAATGACCTGATAGGAAAATCCTTGGGAAGGTTCAACCTGGATTCCACCATTGTCTCCAAGCCATTATTATAGGCAAAGGGCTGGAGCCCTCTCATTGGCCCTTCTTGGGTCAGATGACTACCTGGGACTAAGTATGGTCAGCATCATCCCCACTCTGAATGCAAGAAGGATAGGACAGGAAGAGAAGTATCTGGAAGGGGCTCTGGCAAGTTTAATGGGAAAGGTGCAAAAGCAATAACGCGATCTCAAATGGACACGTGCATGCATGTAAGCACGGTGAAGTTCATGTTCATGGACAGTGGACTTCAGCTTAGCTGTCAAGACTCTACTGACCGATAACAGAAAATACAGACAGCTGGGTGCTGTGTGTTTTACGGCATTTAGCAAGCAGGAAAACATTTACCATTAGGCACAGTAACAGTTCATAATAACGTGTGATCCTTAATATAACATTAACCCCAACTCTCTCTATATATCTTTTTTTTAAAGAGAGGGAGAGAAAGAGAGAATCAATATTATTTATTTTTTCATCTGGCCTTTGTTTCTCTGTCATTTATTTGTGTATGTGGTGCTGGGGTTTGAACCTAGTCCTCACATATGCCAGGCAAGTGCTCCAACTGCTGAGCCACTGCTCCAGCTCATGCCCCCAATTCTCCCTAAAAAATGATTATGATTGTGTATTTTGTCAGGAGCTCAGCTGAACCAAAAAGAGCTGAGCTATCAGGTGTCAGAGTAGCCGACTAAAGCAACAAACCAAAATGAAAGAGGCAGTGACACCTTTAATCACTTGCTGTGATGGTGAACCCAAGAGGCTCAAGCTGGAGAAAGTATCAACTCCCTACTCCATTGTCTCTCGTGGAATAGCATGCTGCCAAGGATCAAGTAGATGAATCTAGACGTGGGGTCATCTCACTGTTGAGTGAGTCTTGAACAAAAAGCCTCTGTCATTTAAAAAACCATATATAAAAATGATTAGACTTGTATTTAATCTGGAGACTAGAGGGAGAACGAGGAAGAGGACTGCTAGTAGTAGAAAAGGCCAGAGTCAGAGTGGGGAAAGTCTCTTCAAGGTGTCCTCCAAGTGGAAGATCTGGCTACCTATGCACGTTTGTGTGACAGTGTGATTGGCAGCAGGGCCTGAGGATGTAATGGAAGCTCCCCTCTGAGACTGCAATGCATATGCGGCCCTGTGCACAGTCAGCTGTCCCCGGGAAGCCTGCAGGGGACACTTTGCAATCACCTAGGTCTGGCCTGAAAAATTACATCTAACCCAAGTGGGGCCAATGGGAGGGCTCTAGCCCTATGCCTATAATAATGGCTTGGAGACAGTGGTGGAAGCCAGGCTCAACCTTCCCAAGGATTTTCCTGTCAGGTCATTGGGGAAAAAGGACTCAAGTCCTGAAGTCTGTAAGTTCAAGGAGTTAGCCAAGATCCAAACTCCTCACATGTGTTTGTGTGTTTATAATTCTATCAAATAGTACAAAGGTAGTGTTTTGATAGCATTCATTAGAAAACACATAAACAATACAATATATATATTTTTTTTTTCATGGCTCACTTTTTTCAGAGTGAGGAACTTAAATATGAATCAACAATGAATGGCATTATTTGTAAATTCTGGGTCCCAGTGGATCCTCATGTTATGCAGAATAATAAGAACTCAAAGACCATCAAGGTTCAAAGTACCTATAGGTTTTCTTTTACCCAAGATTTTCTACTTGTACCTCACCATCCTCAAGTGCCCATCCCACATGTGACTGAACTTCAGTGACAAGAAACTTGTAATTTCTAAGGTGATCCAATTTTCCACATATTCTCAGGCTTTGGTGGACGGAAAACTGCGCTTTGTTTTTGTTTTTTGTGTGCTGGATCCAGGGCCTCATCCATTCAAGCCGGGCAAGCGTTCTACCACTGACCTGTGTCCCTGGCCCCTGGAAAATTCTTCGAGACTTTTTCTTTCTCCCCATCTCTTCTACTTATAAGTCTTAGGATGTTTAGAACAACGATACTCCACCTTTCAACAGGCAGTTCCTCAACATTGGAACCATAAAGATCTTCCCCAAACTATCTTCGACAACTACTCTTGTTTTAGAACATATTTCCCCCCCTATAATCAGGGGAAGTAGAATTCTAAAACAACAGATTAAAAAACAACGAAAACAATGACTGGATATTATAACTAAGGTCAGCATCCCAAGGTCCTATTTGTCAGGGAGCAGGAGCTGGGCACAGGAAGAAGTTGAAGATAGGACAGAGGAAATGGTGATGCATTTTTTTTTAAGAGAGAGAGAAGGACAGTGAGAGAGAAAGAGAGAATCAATTTTATTTAGTTTTTCACTTGGTTTTTGGTGCTCTGACACTTCGTTGTATATATGGTGCTGGGGTTTGAACCCGGGTCCTCACACATGCCAGGTGAGCGCTGTAAGCACTGAGCCACCACTCCAGGTCCCCATTAACTCAGCTTTGAAAATAGATTTAAATAAAGAAGGGTGAACTAATGAGAGTCAAGAGAAAGGCTATAGTTCCCAAAGAGTTTAGAAAAAGGTGAATTGGAAAGCAGTTGTTGTCTAGAAGTTCCCAGGGTGGAGAAAGCCATGGTGAGCAGATTGACTTATCCCTAGAAGGGAGAGGAAGGCTGCATTGGAGTTACCAACAATTTGCAAATACGGAGTAACTTCATGTATTGCCTACCGTTGCTCTGATTATATATTTTGCCAAGCAGTGTCCTGCTTGTTTAATTTACTTCTTTATGATTAAAATGCCATTTGCTCATATTAGGGAACTCCAAAAATAGAAAAAAAAGTGTGAGGAAGAAATCAAAACCACGTATAATCATATGATCCTAATAAAGGGAGAGTGAATTTTGAGTGTTTTAATGATATAGTGTTTGCTTTTTATACAGAGAGATATGGATAGATATACATATGCAGATACATACATGTATGTATATATGTAAAACTGTTCTTCAAATAACACATTTTGTGACTGCAAAGCTTCTTTTTTGGATATTTAAATAATTCCAATGTGGTATGATTATAGATGACATTATATGGACGCTCATGTCACAAACACTTGTCTGTTTTTGTGTTTCTTTAGGTTCTTAAAAGTGGAATTATTTGATCAAAGGGCATTAACACTTTCAATCCTGTATTGCATATTGTGAAACTGCTTTTCAGCAATGTTATACCAATTTAATTCTCAAAAAAAAAGTCTTTAAAACTGCCAGTTGTCCAGTGTCCTTGCTAGAAAAGGGCCATTTCTGATTTTTAAATTTAGCAATTGGGAGAAAAAAGATCTCATAGAGTTGCTTTTAATTTGCACTTTCTTGCTTGCTAGAGAGCTTGAAAATTGCTCATACATGAATTAGTCATTTGTATTTCTTTTACTTCAAATTATGTTCAAGCCTTATGCTCATATTTTTATCTAGCTCTTGGTATCATGGATAATGCTTTATTTCATAACATTTCTATATTAAAAATATTAATCCTTTGCCTACCATATTAACTGCCAGGACTCTTCTTGCTTGCTGTTTATCACTTAACTTATTTTTCATTCTTTTATACTACATTTTCAAATTTTTATGTAGATGATTCTATCAGGTTTTTTTTTTTTTGGTACTTCAGGGTTTTTTTTTTTTTTTTAAAGAAAGAGGGACAGTGAGAGAGAGAAAGAGAGAAACAACTTTATTTAGTTTTTCACATGGCCTTAGTTGCTCCAACACTCAGTTGTGTAGGTGGTGCTGGGGTTTGAACCCAGGTCCTTGTGCTTGCCAGGCAAGCGCTGAAACCGCTGAGCCACCGCTCCAGCCCCTACTTCAGGGTTTTAAGCTTAGAAAAAAACAATTTCTTCTTCTCAAATAAGGCACGTGTTTACCACTATTTCTTATTATGCCCACATTTAAACACATATCTCAATTTGTCTGCAACTTACTGTAGAGTGTGTTGTAAGGTGACGCCCGCTGTTCTTCCCTAGCACCAACCTTGCGGATCATTTACTAAAAATATCCTTTCCACACTGTGTGGCTGTGGAATGGCATGAAACAGGTTGGAGTGGAATGGAGTGGAAAGGGTTGTCACCAGGATAGCAAAGCCAAATGACCAGGAAAATCTACAAGAAAAGGCAGTTGAGGGCTGGAGCCGTGGCTCAGCAGTTGGAGCGCTTGCCTAGCATGTGCAAGACTGGGTTCAAACCCCAGCACCACATACAAGTGAAGTGTCAGAGAAACAAAGTCCAGAAGAAAAAATAAAGTTAATTCTCTCTCTCTTAAAAAAAAGTCATTGAGAACTTATAAGTGGGTTAGCATAAATTATGTACAGGAAACAAATTTGCTGGATAGCAGCAACCACACAGGTGGAGTTAGGAAGTGGGAGGGGTATTTGGTAGATCAAGAACTAATGCCCTCAAAATGGCCAACAGGTTCTCATGGAAGAGTTCGGGTAGCCCTTTGCAACCTCATATTTACGAATAAAGGGTCGAGTGGATTGGATCTATAAACCGTTAAAACCAACAATTTACAGTTCCCTGTGCCGGACAACTATATGCCTGAGGAGAAGCTGCTGGGTATAAAAATCCAAATTGGGCAGGATGGAGGCAATAAGGCCAAAGAAGGCCCATATCCTAGGCTTTTTTCCTACGAAAACAAAGTCTGAAATGAGGACTTGTGGACAGATGGTTATTTGGGATGGGATCCAGGGAGTAGGAGAACAACGTTGGTGAAAATAACGAGGAAAATCCAATAAACAGTATTTAACTATCTGACACCCCCATGGGAATCTGGGTTCCAATGCCACCAGAACTTACTGTGGAATTTATTGTGCTTTTCTTTGCAGCCTATGATACCATCAATTATCGGGCATGATTCATGTGTTCTCTTCAGAGATATTTGGAGCAGTAATTTGTTTCTCAAAAATCTTCTCTTAATTTGTTGCTATAAGCATCAACAACTGCCACCAAAGGATTATTCGATCAGATTTATTTATCAGGCATTTTAGTTGAGAATACTGGAAACTGGTGCCAGAGGCGATTTGCTCTGGTTGCTGGGAGTGGGCTGGGAATGGATGAGGATGGGATGTTGAAAGTAGAGGTTACAAGATAAAAATTGTTCTGACAATTAAAGCAAGCAAAGGATAATAACAATAATTCAACCAAAACCACTTAAAAGATTTATATATCTATGCATCTATATCTATATTTCTATCTCTATATATACAAATATATTCAGTTTACTGTGTATTAAATTAAAATCAGGAGCAAATGCTCCCACTATTGACCTTTGCATCCTCAGTTTTCTTAGCTATATCGTTTGAAAGTTTAGAGAGTGAAACAGACTTCCATCTTTAAATCACAATAGCCTAATAAAACACTGATTATTAATTAGGTTTCCGGGAATGTAGGTGCTAAGAAGGATTTTCCCTGGCCTCATTATTGCGCATGATGATTATATGTGCATACATAAAAATGTCATTATTATTTTGGCTTACAGATTCACCGCCTGAGTGTGGAACTAGTTTTCACATCTGCAATCATCCTGGGTCATGAATCCTTGGGCCCTGGATA
Organism: Aplodontia rufa; assembly: GCA_004027875.1. Taxonomy (NCBI): domain Eukaryota; kingdom Metazoa; phylum Chordata; class Mammalia; order Rodentia; family Aplodontiidae; genus Aplodontia; species Aplodontia rufa. The sequence goes on along the minus strand of PVKS010029458.1, from coordinate 14,504 downwards.
CCCCTTAACGAGGATCCTTCCCTTATTGTTACTGTGAGAAGGTGGTGCCCAGGCAGCCACCTGCCTCTGTTGCTTTTGCCTTTGCCTCTTGCTTGTATGAGTGCTCTGTTGTGGAAACTCCAACACTTGCAGTAATCATGAGACAGGATTGCAAATATCATTTAAAATTTCGGAGACTAATGAGCAAGTATGGCAGTCATAAAATTCTCTTTCAATAGGAGGTGCAAGCTTTCCATGCAGTGATTCAGTCTGCGGTCCTTTCCTCACAGTCTCTACCCTCTCACCCCCACTCTGGCTGCACACAGGGTTACTCTCTGGCCACCTCCATGGGAAATTTGGTTCTACTGGCACCAGAATTTACTTCTTTGTAGCCTATGAGAGTTCAAGGATTTTAGCTGAGCGAATACCTTTTCCAAAAGTATTCATGAAAGGCCCCTTTCAGAATCTCCTGTATTTCAGGTGAGTCAGGGCCCGCTGGTTGGATGCATTTTTGCAGGTAACTCTCACCTTCCTGTCCTGCATCTTTTTTTTTTTTTAAGAGACAGAGGGACATTGAGAGAGAGAGAGAAAGAATCAATTTTTATTTAGTTTTTCATGTGGCCTTTGTTACTCCAACACTTAACTCTGTATGTGGTGCTGGGCTTCAAACCCATGTCCTCGCGCATGCCAGGCAAATGCCCTAAACACTGAGCAACCGCTCCAGTCCCTAGATTTTGATGGTCGAGTCCATGCACCTGCTCTTTAACAGAGCATGTCTGAGGCAGTGCCCAAAGCACTACCTTTTATATATATTTATGTATAGTTTAAAATTGCTGGTTAAATATTTCTCCCACATTTTTAAATTGGTGCATTATAGTTGTACATTATTGATGGGATTTGTGGTTACATATTCATAACAATAACAATATCATTTGGCCATCACTCCCTAGCATTTCCCTACTCCATGGTCCTCTTCCTCTACTTATCTCCTTTTGATTATTATGAGATCCACCTTTTTTTCCTTTTTCCTCTCTAGCTTCCATATATGAGAGGAAACATAGGACCCTTAACCTTCTGCGTGAGACTTATTTCACTAAATATGATGGTCTCTTGCTCTATCTGTTTTCCTGCAAATGCCGTAGTTTCATTTTTCTTTATGAATGAATAAAATGCCATATTGTATATATACCACATTTTCTTTATCCATTCATCCATTGAGGGACACCTAGGCTGGTTCCATAGTTTGGCTATTGTGAATTAGAAAGCACTACCTTTGAGCAAGAAGGTGAGCACACTGGGAGCAAAGACTTGATGGATGGCTCAGCTCAATCCTTTTTTGGAGGAGAATTTAGAGTTTTTCACAGCAATCTGAATATTACTTGGGCCTTAAAAGGAAGAGCATGAAAAAAATTTTAGAGAGGCAGCTAAGGAAGCTGGCACTGTGTGCAAAGAGCTCATTGCCTACGCAACAATAAAGCCCTTCTTGGATCCCTTAAAAACATATAGCCCTGAATTTTACTGGGCTTTAACCCCTTGAGTCTCCATAACTGCAGCCTCCTAGCTCCCCAAGCCTCTCTCCCACCTGTGAAGAGGAAATCTTCCCCATGACTGACAGTCTTCCTAACCACTCTGAAGACTGGGTGTGGTAACTGAGACATTTTCCAGGGAAGACACCAAGACCCTTGAGAGCTGAAAAATCAAGAAGGAAAGACCCTTTCTCAACTCCTACCCAGGATTCAGCTGCAAGGTGCAGAAAATGAAAAAACTGGGCTCCAAGGCATCAGTGGCCTCTTTTTTTTTTTTTTTTAAAGAGAGAAGGATAGTGAGACAGAGAGACAGAGAGAATCAATTTTTATTGATTGCATTGCCCTGACACTTAGCTCTGTACGTGGGTGCTGGGGTTTGAACCTGTGTACTTGTGCGTGCTGGGCGAGTGCTGTAACCACCAAGCCACCACTCCAGCCCCTATCAGTTGCCTCTTAAATAGATGTTGTGGATGATTTTGCCAAGACAGGGAGCACTGAGCTAGCACTTGGGAAGGTGTCTGATGATAATAGAAACACCAAGGATGACAACAGCTGCCACTTATTAAGCACATGCCACGTGCTAAGTGCCTAGAAATATCACTTCTAATCTTTTAACAAGAAGCATGTTAATTTTCATAATATTTTAGAGAGAAATAAAATCAAGAGGCTAAACAAAATTTCCAAAATCATATTACTGATGTGGGTGCTAAACCATGTCTGTACAGAAGGAAAGTTAAAGTTTTTAACCACTTCTGTATTCTGAACTACTAAATACTAGCTTCCATCGACTGAATTACTATCAGGTATCAGATATTATACATGAACTGTCACTAACTTGGCAAAGCAATATTACCATCATGTCCATTTTACAGATGGTGAGACAAAGACTCAGCAAAGATTAATAATTTACCCAAGGTCACATAGCTAGTAATCTGAAAATTTTGAATTCAATTCCAAGTCCTATCCTTTTCTCAACAAGCAACAGGGACTTACGGGGCAAGGATAGCCTTGAGGGTGAAGAAATGTATTTGATAAGGATGGGATTTTTCTGGTCTTCCAGATAGAGCTAGGACTTAACCTCGACTTTATGTATTTTTTTTTTAAATTTTGTACTAGGGATTGAACCCAGGAGCACTTAACCACTGAGCCAAATATTCAGTTCTTTTGATATTTCATTTTAAGACAGGATCTCACCAAGTTGTTTAGGGCCTCGCTAAGTTGCTGAGGCTGACTTTGAACTTGTGATCCTTCTGTCTTAGCCTTATAGGCCTATTTCATTGTGTCCAGCTTTCATCTTGACTTTATTGTTCCAAGAAAATTTACACAAAAGGAGGGGGATGGGATATAGGATATGTCCTTAGAAATGGAATGCTTTTGAGCTTAATGTATCTCTGCTAATGCAGAATTTATCAGCCAAGACAGGTGGCTGGCCTGGTGGAGGCAGAGGCAGAGGAGTGCAAGGAATGTTGAAAGCCAGCATCATTCAAGGCATGGGAAGTCAATTCTAGGAGCTGAATTTCACAGCGTGTGAAAGGAACATTTGGAGGAACAATGCAGAAGGCAATTCAACTTAAGAACAGCACGGTGCTGTGTGCTTGCAGGATGTTGGTGTACATCTTGTCTTTCTGACATGGGTCCATTGCATTTTAATGAAACTCTAGGGCAGAAATTGGGTTGGAAATTATGGTCTGCATGCTGCTTAATTAGGTATGGACGCTTGGTCCATCAACTGCTACATTGGAAGCCTGATTCTTCCTCTAAAGGTACCCAATTCTACCTAGGATTACACAATTGAACAGTGATTAAAAGTAAAAGTGCAGATCTACCGTATGCAACTATTCTACTTCTGGGTATATATCCAAAGGAAATGGAATCATTCTATCAAAGGGATACTGGCACTCCCATGGTTAATAAAACCATGCAATAAGCAGTACCATTCATAATAGCCAAGATGTGGTATCAACCTGTGTGCCTGTTGACAGGTGAATGGATAAAAACAATGTGACATTATTATTAATAGGAACAGGAGCAGTATTACCAGGAATTGAACCTATCGGTGCTTAATCACCGAGCCAAATCCCCAGCCCTTTTTATTTTTTATTTTGAAGCAGGGTCTCACTAAGTTGCATAGAGCTTTGCTAAATCACTGAGGCTTTGAATTTGTGATCCTCCTGCCTCAGGTTCCCAAGCTTCTGGAATTACAGGCATGTGCCACCATGCCTGGCAATGTGACATATTATTCAGCAATAAAAGAGTAAAAATCCTGTCATTGTGGCAACTATAAGAGCTTAAGTTAAATGCAATAAGCTAGACACAGAAAGACAAGTACTGCATATCCTCTTTCATATATGGAAGCTAAAAGCTTGATTTCAAAGTAAAAGAGAGTAAAATAGTAATTCCAAGAGATTAAGAAGAGTGGAGGGGGGTAGAGGGAGGTAGGATAATAGATAACTAGGAGGAATAATTTCCAGTGTTCTGCAGTACATGGGGTGACTATAATTCACAATAGCCTATTATATATTCTAGGAAGAACTAGAATAGAGGAGTTTGAAGGCTCCAAACATAAAGAAATGATAATTATCCTGACTTGATCAGTGCACACTGTGTACAAGTATTGAAATATCATTTTATACCCCATAACTATACACAATTACACAACTATTATGTGTTAAAATTTTTTTAAATTTTAATAAAAAAAGTAAAAGAAGCTTCAAGACAAAGAGAGAGCAAGAGAGCCCCCGAGGTCAGAGGCAATCCTGCGAGAGGAAGATATTTTCTGTATTGCCTCTTGTTTCAGTATGCACCCAAAGAGCTCCCACCCTGTGGCTGCTACCCTTTCATCACTTACTGTTCAACATGCAGACTAGAGATAACTGTTACTCAGCTTGTTGCCTGAAAGTTAATTCAGAAATCAAGTGAGTGTCATTTTTGTGGGAGTTCTAGAATTTCGAGGGTGCAAGGGAGCAGACTCTGGTCAAAGTTCAGGATAAGAGCACCAGAAAGACAGGGACTGGTGATGGGTGTAATTGTGAGGTTTGGAATCTTTGGTCTGAGATGCTTTTTAGCTGCCATTTGTGATAGGGGCATCTGAGTTGGGAAAGAGACTTCTAGGCCTCTTGGTCAAGAAGGCTGAACAATGGAAATTGCAGACCTATATCAGGGAGATTTGAGACCCTCCAGTTTGGAGCACACAGCTGTCATGTGAACAAAATGTGTAGCGAGATAGACTCTGGAATGAAGTAATTTCTGAAATCTAGTGCAGGTAACAAAGATGGTTAAAGACTTGTACATAGGGGCTGGAGTGGTGGCTCAGAGGTTACGGCGCTTGCCTGGCATGCGCAAGGATGCGAGTTCAAACCCCAGCATCACGTACACAACAAAGTATCTGAGGAATGAAAATCGCATGAAAGACTAAATAAAGATTTTTTTTTTCTTTAAAAAAAAAAGACTTGTAGGTAATGGTGTGAGTGTGTGTGTGTGCGTGCGTGTATGTGTTTATGTGTGTGTTTACTTGTTTGTGAATTTGTCTATCAGTGCTTTTACCCCATTCCTATTTCGAGGGAGGTCTTAGTTACTACCAGCAGAGTGGTTGTCAATACTTAGAAGAATGAAGGACTTGACCTGGGCTGCTCAGTGGCTGAACAGGCACTTGGCCTTGGTTTTCTTTGATTCCAGGGCCAATGTTTCCAGCTAGAGTTTTTACAGTTATAGTCTCAGAATGGCCCTATAAAAAGGAATATTCACCCAAAAGTTAAAAAATAAAAAAACAGAAAATTTAAAAATGAATGCAGCACCTATTTTGCTAATTACCTCATCAATGCACCTTAGAGATAATAGCACCCACCCCCGGGGTCCTGGGTGTCGCCAAGGTTTCTCATGTTTAAAATCTTCTAACTTCATATATTTCACTGTATGCTAAATTACTTGCTTTTTGAAGGTGTTCTGTGATCAACAAAGACTTCCCGCCGAGATTTACTATTCTTGTATTTACTGAAATCCTTTAAGAGAATAAAACTTGCTCTCAGAAGAGGGATGAGAGGAAAAATGTAACCTTTTAAAAATGGCATTTTGGTCAGACTATAAATTTGTCATAGTGGCAGAGATACAAAGTAACTACAGGCTAAACAAAATAGAAATCTCTTTCATTTCATAGGATGGGCAGGGTGGCTTCATGGCATTGGTGACAGGGACCCATCCTGTACTTTGTTTCTTTGCTCTTGGGGTTAACCTCGTGCACAGAGTCAAGAATGACTCGCCAACCCTTTTCTTTCTATTAGTTCGACATAGTCTTACGTATTGGAGGGAATTGTTGTTACATATTCGTGCATGGATATTGACATAGTCAGATGGTAAGTTAAGGCCAATCCCAAACCAGGATCTACCCCACTTCATGCATTCCCCGAACTCATGTCTCCTCTGTAATCCCACCATGCTATAGTTTGAAATGAACATATACATGTATAATAATTGTTGAGATTTCTGAGTTTCTCTGCCTGCCTGTGTGTAGCTAGGCTTCTAATGGGAGTTGAGTATTCCCAGTTGTATTGATAGCTTCCCTATCCCTCGCTCCCTCTCTGCCTCCCTCCCTTCTCCCCATATTTTCACAGCTGTGGTTCCCCCAGCTTATGTGACTTTTCAACTATGGTGAGTTTATTGCTTAATCTCAGCTGACTGTCATCTTGTCTTAGGTTTTACACTACCTTTCATATATGAAAGAAAACATTTGGCCCTTAAATCTCTGAGTTTGGGATATTTCACTTAGCATAATTTAATTTTTTTCCATTTTCATTCATTTTCACCAACCCTTTTTGCCTTCCCTGCAAGTGTGCAGGAGAACAAAGCTTTACATTTTTTTTTAATTATTTGTTTATTTGTTGTTTAGTGGCGCAAACTAGAAGAAGCTCATACTACCTCTCCCTGCTTCTCATTTGTCAGAACTTTGTTATCCGACTACACCATGTCATAAGGAAGGCTGGGAGATATGGCCTTTATTTGGGGAACTATTCATTCATTGAAAATTGACAGAGAACAGAGAATGGTTGCTGGGGCAGAGCTAGCAATCTCTGGCACAGAGGACTTCACCACACAATGGGAAACTGTTCCTTCAATTTAAGCAACTGACCTTCTAAAACGGGCTCCAACTTTGGCTCTGCCTCGTGCCAACTGGGCCTCTCTCGGGCATGTTTTCTAGACTATGAAATAGAGGTAGTGAACGGGTACCAATACTTTTAAAGTGTCCAATAAAGCTTCTTGTACACAGCCAGCAATAAAGGTTCCCTTTCGTCTGTCTCTCCTAGAAAGTATGAAGCTAGAAATTCTGTCCAAAGGCTGGTGGAGAGCTTAGGAATTTCATCTTCTGTGCAGACCCACTCACAGAGAGGCAGCCGCTGCACAGCTCAAGATAAATTATTCTGAAGGCTTCTCGCTGAGCATACAGAGCTCATGGAGATTAAAAATAAAAGCCATAAGGCACCAGGACCAAAGCCTGGTGGTGAAGTGAGAAACATATTATCTCCCAACATACCTGCGTGGAATCAGAAACCCCCGCAATGAGCTGAGGTCCAATCAGGCATATGCCAGTGTAAAAGACGACCACCCAGAGGATTAAAAATGAATAAATGAGACCATGAAAATAGATTTAAAGGTGATTTGTCACCTCCCATGTACTTCATGAAGACACTCATAGTCCCCAAGAGCAAACCTACTCTCCTTCCTGTGCACCCAGCAGGGTGGGAAGGGAGGCCCAGGTCCCTGGTAGCTAACTCTGTTCTGATTCAGGGAGGGATTTGGGGACCCCTACAGTCATGGCTTTGTAAGTATTGCCACTGTACAAATATCTAAACAAGGCTTTTCCACTGCAGAGGGTGGTTTTGTGCTTTCTTCTGGAAAGACCCTCATTCTTCTGACTTGTCCAAAGACACACAAAGCCAAGGTCACTCAGAAGGTGTTTATGAAGGCCTGAGATGCATGCAAGACAGAGCACGTGTGTCTGAGCGTGCTGTATCTCTTTGCGCTTCCTTTGGAGTCCAAGCGCAGTGAACTACTGCTGATTTTCTTGGGCAGAAACCTTGATGTTCAGGCTTTTTATCTCAGTCCTTGACAAACACTGGGCAACTGTATGTTGCAGATGTGAGTATGAAGTTGAGCCTGGCTGAAGCATTCGTATTTAGCCTATAGAAATCTTAAAGTCATGCCTGAGTTTTTAAAACAACCTTTTAAACTGTAAACATGTTTGCACGCTATTTCGAAGCCAAAAGATGTGTTGGAAAGAACCTCATTTTATTAAAATACCACCTCCTCTACTTTCTGATTTTCTGCATTTGGAAAAATTATGTAACTTCTCTGTGTCACAGTCCCTCATTTGAGCCCTACTCTGAAAACATAAGTTCTGTTAAACAGGCATGCTTTCCTCTTTTGATTAATGATTCAGTTCTTCCAGTTAGAATGTTGCTTAGCCCGTAGAAGGTATTCAGTAAATAGTTGTTGAATCAATCAATCAATGGAAATTGTAACTGTCTAATGGATTGCTATGAAGATTAAATAAGATAATATTTGCAAAGCACTTGGCCCTGATCTTGAATCTTGGTGTTTGTTTAATGTTAGTCATTATTATAGTACTGTGCTTATTAAAAATATGGCTTTAATATAACTTTATATCTAATTTCTCCAGAATTTTGTTTATTGATGAGCATTGAGAAAGATCATCAGAATTTCTTCTCACTTCCTGCCTGTGACCTCTGCCCAGAGAAGCATTCCATCAGCATTCTAACAAAATTGTTTTCATCAAGGTGATGGATGACTGGCATTTTGCTATGCCCATGGCATATTCTCAGTTGGTCCTTGTCTTGCAGACTCTACCTGTACCACTGATGCAGTTGGTTGTCCCTTCTGAAATTGTTTCCTCACTTGGATCCAGGTTGCTCACTTTTTCTTGAGTTTTCTCCTACCTCACTGATAGTTGCTTTTTAAGTTTGCTGCATTTACTCCTGTCATCCTTCGCAATTCCTCCTCTTCCTCGTCTTCCTCCTCCTCCTCTTTTTGGATACTAGAGATTAAATCTAGGGGCACTTTACCTCTGAGCCAGATACTCAATCCTTCTTACATTTTTTTTTATGAGAGAAGGACAGTGAGTAAGAGAGACAGAGAGAATCAATTTTTATTGAGTTTTTTCACATGGCTTTCATTGCTCTGACACTTAGTTGTGTACGTGGGTGCTGGGAAAGTGCCGTAACCGCCGAGCCACTGCTCCAGTCCCTACATCTTATTTTGAGACAGGGTTTCATTAAGTTGCTGAAGTTCTCACAAAGCTGCTGAGACTGACCTTGAACTTGCTATCCTCGTGCCTCAGCCTCCTGAGTTGCTAGGACTGCAGGTGAAAGCCACCATGTCTGGCATCATCCCAGCTTCTTAAGTTGACTGCCCCAGGTTCCAGTCCTTGGAGTTATATCTGCATTTTCTCCCTGCATTGGTCAGAGTCCTGATAGGACATATCCAGATAAATTGAGGAGAGTTTGACAATGGGAATTTTTACAAAATGTGAGCATAATTTAGAAACATTAACAACAGATTATGCAGTACCGAGTTGGAATGACATCACAATGAACCCACTGCTAGTCGGAAATGCATTTAATCCACCTAACATACAGAACATCCTAACTTAGCAACATAGCTCACTGTAGAGGATTGGTGTTTCCCTTGTGATCACCTGGTTTACCAGGAACTGTGACTTGCTGTTGCTCTCCAGCACGAGAGAGGACTGTCTTGCATATTGCCAGGCCAATAGAAGATCAAAACTGTAAATCAGAAGTATGGTTTCCACTGAATATGTATGGCTTCTGCACCACTGGAAAGTTAAAAAAATACAATCATAAACTGCACCATCGTGCATCAAAGACCACCTCTATTCTGGAATTAGAAATAGTGAGGGATCTGAAGGGGCTTGAGGCAGAGGTGGTTAATGGAACCCAGAAAGGGTAGTAGGATGAGAGGGCTGATTGGTGGGAGCTGCACATAGCTGAACAGAAAGGGACCCAGTGAGATCAATAGCCCCACATTCTCTCCTTGCACTTATTGGTCTCTTGTTGAGGCTCCCATTGGTTGAACCGAAAGTAAGTCAGAAATCTCATTGGTAGAGTCCAAATGAACTGGTATCTCGAGGTACAAAGCAGAATGGAGAAGGACAGGAAGTGGAAATAGAGGGGCAAAGAGAAGATAGTAAGAATACTATGTAAGTGAACTCATTCAGTTCTAAGACTTTAAACACCATCTATGCATTTTCATAAAATTATATTTCTACTTTTAATGAAGCATTAATCTAGCCATTCAATAGACCTTCAAATATTCTGATTTATTTTCAGATATCACTCTTTCACCTTTTACTAAATATTTCTGTGGAGAGGAACATGACTCCTTACGCAAAAGCCATGGGCCAGCTGCTAATCACACAGGATGAAGAAGAACACAAGGTCTCTCTTAGTGGAGCTTTCAGTCTTGAGGGGGAAGCATGTCATGGTCATGTTTCCAAGTTACTTTCTAGCCACACTGTACACTAGGGGGCATAACTTCAATTTTGAAGTTTGGAACACACCATTGAATTGAGTGCTAGTCATCTGCTTCCTGTGAAGATCTGGTAGACGAACAATTTGACACAGGGCAAGTTAGAGAAAAGGCCGTGATCACTGGCTTCCAATGTTTAGGCCTCTCTTTTTCTTTAAGCTCTCTCCTGCCTTAATCCCGTTCCTAGACAACCTATACCCCACGATTCATCTCTCCTGTCATTTCCTTGTTGCTGCTCTGAATTCCCTCATTCCCGTATCCTTATCACTTTGACGCTCTAAGAAATCATGGTATTGCCTCTTAGTTTTACCATCAATCCTCAGGAGCCATCCTTCTGATGGTCCTTAGCCGGACCTTAGGTTCTGCTTGCTGCTGACCTCAGGGTGCAACTGCTGATTCTTGACAAGGGGAGAGGGGCTGTGAAGCTAGCAGAACATTCATCAACCTCATGGGGCATGGAAGTCATAAATTGGAATTTGGAGCTGATAAGGCAGCCTGGACTTGGGAGGAGGGTCAAGATTTCAGAGATAAAAGAAGTGTAAAGGAATAACCCTGACTTGGTGTGTTTTCTCCCAAATATATTAATGAATCAAGCTGTTCAGTGATAAGGGCTAAGAAGCCAGGCATGAAGCAGCTGGAGAAGAGCAGACTTTGAAACAAAAGATTGGCGTTTAGGATCTGCCAAAGAGGAGGAACAGTGGGAAACACTTCAAGCTTTCAGTCAGAACTTTTAAAGCACTACATTTCAAGAAAAGATGTGAATCATCAATAGACTGAGATATTCAAAGATTGAATCCAGCCTGAGTTTGTTCACAGCCCAACTGGATATAGGTGACCTCTCTTTCTGTCACTTTGTAAGGGACAAGATAAATTCTAGAGATAACATAATTCAGAGTCTCTATAATTTTCCAAAGACAATGTTCAAAATTTGACAAAAATGACTAGACATACCAACAAACAAGGCCATGAGAAAAAAACAGATAACCTAAAAAAAACTCATAGGTTTTCTGACATTGGAGCTATCAGGCACACACTTGAAATTAAATGATTGGTAAATTCAAGAAAGCTTATGAAATGGAGAATTTTATCAGAAAACTGGAATATAATTAAATGGAAAGTTTTAGAAATGGAAAATGCAAAAATTGAAATTAAGAACTCAAAAATGACAGTAAAGCACTTTGGACAAGCTAAAGAAAGGATTAATAGCTTGAACAGTGTTATTAAAAGTGTGATCCATGAACTGAAAGCATCGGTAATGTTTTAAAATCTAGGTTTTGTTATCTATCTTTCAGGTATGATGAGGCCAATGGGTTAAGAGACGACTGCCACTGAAAGTAAGGTTTGATACTCATAGGTCCTGGAAGGCCAGGGCACGCCACCAGGCAGGGCTAGCAGGGAAGTACTGGGGTTGGTCAGGAGGTGGAAGGAGCAGGAGGAAACATGGCAAGGGGTTTTATTTTAGATTCCAGGGGAAGAAATGGGTGAGACAGGATGAGCTGGCCTAGGACTGGCTAGTTTGGATTTCAGCAGGCTCTGGGGTTCAGGGGCTGTCTTGAGTGTCTGTTACCTGGGCCTAGGGAATTAGGCAGAGGGATCTTGACCTGGAGTGTAGGAGTCAATCAGAAGAGGTGGGAGGACAGTGGGCTCTGGATTTGTCGGTTCACTTCCGCTAGGATTTGACCAGCCCCAGCAGGGGCAGTTTCCCCGGAGTTGGTAAGGCTCCATATGTTGAACCATCCAATTAAGATGCTTAACACAAGCAACAGCTGAGACTTGGACATCATGTATTTCTGCTTCAATCACTTGCGTGGTATAATTAGTAGAATTTACATTTAATAATAAAATCATGATTTAGTGAAATGTTGAATCAAACAGTGACATATGTGTCTGAAAAGAAAGTTATTTCTTTAAAAACTAAGTGAGAAAGATTTGATGAGAAAAACTGCTTTTGTGTATTTATTCATTGTTTAAAGAGAGAGGGATAGTGAGAGAGAGAAAGAATCAGTTTTATTTAGTTTTTCTTGTGGCTTTTGTTACTCTGACACTTAGTTGTGTATGTGGTGCTGGGTTTGAACCCTCATCCTTGCACATGCCAGGCAAGCACCATAACTGCTGAGCCACTGCTCCATCCTGAAAAACTGTTTTCAAATATATATGGATTAGATAATTAGAAAAAAACCTAAATATTTAGAAGAGTAGTTTAAAATTATTGTTCCACTGAAAATAAACTAGAAATTATAATTACAATTATGTAATTATAACTCTATGAATGGGTATCATTTGTACAAGAAGGATGTTAAAAGTAAGTTCTGGGGCCCTGAATAAAAATCTGGCAAATGAATATTTTAGGTTTATACATGTATTTTTTTCTCATAATTTCTTTGTTTTTGAATTAACAAACTTCTAACTAATTCTGAATATGTAGGATAAAAGGGCTGCTATTCTAACATCACAGTGTGTGTGTTGGGCCATTTATAAGGCAATAGGGAGTGAATGACCTTTGTCCAAGCAAATAGCACAACATTTAAAAAATATACAATAAAAAATAGCGGTATTCAAATTTTTAGAAAAATATCAAAATATCAATGTAACAGTGGAAGCAGCTAGGTAAATGGAAGAGGAAAATCATACAATCTCAAATTATCACTTTGCAAATTAGGAATTATAAAGCAAAAGTTACCTTCAAAGTGGAGGAAGGTGACAGATATTTCCTTTACCGAAAGCTCAAATGTGACACCCCCAATGGCCCTGTCAGTCAGCTCTTCATCACTGTAATGAGTACCTGAGTGGTCATCTTACAAGGAGCAAAGATTTACCTTGGCTCACAGTTTTAGAGATTTCAGTACATGGTCACTTGGCCCTGTTGCTTTATGCTTGTAGCAGCAAAATATAGGATGACAGGAGTGTGCGGTCCATTTGCTGCTCACTAATGGAACCACAAAGCAGAGAGAGAAATAGAGAGAGAGAGAGAGAGTGAGAGCGAAAGGGAACACAATAGAGATAAATAGATATGAAGGGGCTGGTCCCAAAATCCCCTTCAAGGGCACATCCCCAATGACCTAACCTCCTCCCACTAGGACCCACTTCCTAAAGGTTCTGAGATGGCTTCCTGGCTGACAAGTTGTGCAGCCAGCCCACTGGTCCCTGCCAAAAAGCAGCAGCAGAGCATGGCATGTGGAGGTGTGGTGGGCCAGTGTGAAGATGAGCCAGGGCCCACCTGCGTGTTATTGTGCAGCATCCAGGCCTAGGCCCTAGGTGTCCTCACTGCAGAAGCCTGCTCCATGCATTGCTGAAGCTCAGAAACTCTTAAGCAGGCATAATCGCTGAACACCACCTCCTGCTTCCTGATGAGCAGTGGGAAAACAGAAGTGGGGCAGAACTGAATGGGACTGAAGGGCTAACTAATAGCCTTAGTACTTTTCCAAACCCTAATTCACATATTTGGAACAGCATTAGTACTTTTCCAAAGACTTATTAGCGTAAGTTTGGACCCATATCTTTGATCCAAGTGTTGTGTAGACCTGTAGACGATCACATTCAGATGGCAACTCCTCTTGGGTTCCTTTTCAGGTACTCTCTAGCCCTATGGGACTTCTGTTTCTAACCACACTTAAATAAATCCTACTTTTACACTCATCCTGGTCAGTGAATTTCATTATTTGAATTGACAAGACACAAGAACTGAGAAAGAAGAAGAAACTGCTGATGAGCTGCTAGGGTCTGCTGCAACACTGGAGGGCACTGCCTGCCGTGAAGAGCTGCAACACTTCTCACTGCAGACGCCTGCAGCTTGTGCAGACCCCGCCTGTCACCAGAAGCAGAGAAACTCCAGGTTCAGTTCCACCACCTCCCAATAACAATGTGACTAAGCCAGTAAAACAGGAGCCTCTGAGAGACATTCAGGATTCAGACTATAATAGGCACCATTATGACATTGCATACCCATTATGTGATTCTCTTAGAAGCATACAACATCAACCATGTGCTATTCTTGTCAATAATACTAAACCTGAATCTAATGATGAGTAAACAAGTAGACAAACTCAGCCTGTGGGGCATTCTGCAAGATTATTTCCTTAACCTTTAAAAATAACAATGTCATACAAATCAAAAATAGCAGGAGGGCTCTTCTAGATTAAAGAGGACCTAAGAAAGTATGACAAACAAATAAATGTGTGAGCATTTTTAGATCCTGAATTTTTAAGTCAGTTGTAAAGACCTTTTATTGAGATTATTAGGGATATTTGAATATAGATTGCTTCATAGTTCATATTGTTCAATCGATATTTAAAAAAAAAGATTACACTGTGTCAATCAAACAAAGCCCAAATTTGGCTCTTGGTATGCTGGTCTGATTTCTTTCTACCCTCATTAGATTTTGATGATCCAAGAACAGGTACACATTTTGATAAATAACAGCAAGCAGTAAGACACCCTGGATCA